>BQNB010030778.1:43098-54559 GCA_026074375.1 Tanacetum coccineum
TTGGAGATTTAGGGTTCTTGATTTGGGGTTTTCAATTTAGGGTTCTTGATTTGGGGATCTTTGGTAGATGTGGTGAAGTTTAAGCCTCAACTTAATGAACCGAAGAAGGAGATAATCGATTTACGAAGGAGATGATCGATCGATTAGATGTTCGTGATGATAGATTAAGATAAATGACCAACGTCAGAAAGCGGTGACAGTGGCAACAACTTTTCGGTGATGGCATCAACGTCGGTTCGTAGTCGTGTTCCGTGGTGGTTAGGCTCACGGTGGAGGTGTGGGTTTTGGTGGTTGTGAAGTCCGGCGATGGTGCGGTTGGGTGGTGGTGTCTAGGAAGTCATCGTGATCATGTCCCGACAAGTCTATGTCATATGCTTTATTGCATTGAAACCTCCACTATGTACAATCTAGCATTTTTCATTCAAAAACAAATGAAACATAATCGATCATTACCTAAGGTCAATCAACTTTACGAAATGCTATTGACTAGATTGTTCAATCATATTGTGTCAAACTTTCCCGAGTTGTCAAGTATGTCTGGTAATTTTGGTTGTGTTAGTGTCTTGCAGCTCCTCATTCTTATGAGCGAAAGACTGATCGATCATGGCTCGATAAAGATGTCATGAATTCTAATCATAGGCTCATTTGCCTACGCCCATGATCATTCATCATCATCTCATCATGTAGATGAAAATGATGAAGAATCTTTTCATTCTAATTCTCTTTCACCATCTCAACTCATCTCTTTGTCAAATATTATTCCTAGAGTCTTTAAAATTCCCCTCATGTAAATTGATATCAATGACACTCGCTCAATAACCTGAAATCCTACTTACCAAAATCAATATCTTGTTGTGCATTGAAAAGGGTTAAGGTCTATCGATTAGTGCTCTATAGATCGCGTTGAGGGGTAGCAAGATAGTGAAGAAAGAAACTTGAAGAAATATTAGATACTTATTATTATTACTATCTTTTATTTCACTAAGTACTTTATATTTTGATACTTGGGTTCATGAATTTATTATTACTAGGATTTAGGCATGTAGGAAGGAAATGAAATTTGTCTTGGGTGATCTTTCAATTTTATCATCCAACACTATAATTGCATGATATTTGAATTATTAGACTATATGAAATTGCCATGTATGTTTAGATATTGTATGCCTACCTAATTGTGCACTAAAAATCTACTTTGCCTTAAGATAGTTTTATTATATCTAATTGACCAAGTTAGAATTAGTTGATTCTCGAGTATTAGGAGTTGCTGCATTTTTTTGTCACAAGCCATTCTTTTCTGCACCTAAGAGACAAAGTTAGAAAAACTGGGAAAATTCGTTAATACCAGAAAATGGCCCCCAAAAAGAGGTTGTGGCCCCATAATATATTTGGGACCGCCGTCAGGAGGGAACAAATTTTTTAGTCTTATCTCTTTTTCTGCAACTTTGACCCTCCTATCTATAGTTTTAAAGCTGGAATTTCCCTGTTTACACAAACTATCTCTTGCACCTTTTTCACATAATGCCATGCTTTTCCATCCTTCACCATCTCCTACATTATTTAAACCACACCATTTTCTTATTCTTCATCATCTTCTCCACTTCTTCTTCTTCTCTTAATCATCAATGTCTTGCTCAAACCCTCCTCTAAACTTCTTAAGAAAACCTAGGATTTCGGTAAGACATGTTTGGAGAAGAACTACACCCATACCAAAATCTCTACCACAATCTCAAAATGTCTCACCTTCACATCCTCCAAGGGTTAACTTTCAATCTCCTTCACCACCTTCCAACAATATACTTAGGGATCAAATGATAAACCAACTTCACAACATATCCTCTATTATTGAATCCAACACTCAAAATTCATCAAATGTCTATTATCAAGCACCACCTTCACCACCTTCACCATTAATCCGCCGCACTACTCTTGCTCAAGTTGAGTTTCATTCAAGCTTTTGCCATTGTTGTATGTACACCCAGAATCAATTCCACTCTTTAAGAAATGAGCTCAACTTCATTCAATTTCTCCTCACTCACCCCATGCCTCGAGCTGGCTCGCTACCAAACCATGTCTCACCAACTTCCCCTTTCTCACCTTACAATAACTAAACATCCCCATATGTTTAATTTCTCTAAATAATTAACAACCCATCTTTTGCTTATGGCATCTTCTAGACATCAAGAATCAACTAGTCTAGCTTTAGGTTTAAAAGTCTTTCTATGACATGCTTAGTCAATTTATCTTGTAATATTCATACCGTTTAAGTGTGAATTTGTCTCGTTATTTCTAGTATTGTAAGCAATATATGCTTTATTGTATGAATTTTCTCTCTATGAATGAATTTATCTTATGGGTGAATTGTATGAATTAGTTAGTTGGTTGTTTCTTCTCCACATAGCCAAACATATATACTTGTCATAATCTTGCTACTAGTTAGAAATGTTTTCTTGCACTTGTATTTCTAACTTGGTTTTGTAGCAAAACATTATAAGCATGATCCCTTGGTTCCCCAAACGAGGGGGAGCATACATCAAGGGCGAGTCTTGGTATCGTCGATTTCTTTCTCTCTATATCTCGACGATTAACCTTTTTGGATTTGACAAAAAGGGGGAGAAATGGATTAAAACTCATTAATAACTTAAAAAAATTATTTTTATAACAAAATGAGTTTATATTTTGTCATCATTAAAAGGGGGAGATTGTTAATATAGATAATGACTAAAAACATTATTTATATTTTTCGACATCTCTACGTTTTGAAGATAACAAAATGTAAAAACGTTTACGATAAAAATAAATATTTACATGTTATTAATCGTAAAATTCTATTTATACGTAAATCACTTAAGGTATGTACAAACAAATCATTATACATGATTAGTGATCAAGAAAATATTTTTCTTAACCATTACATTTTTACAAAAATAAAAATATACAAAATATTTTTATTAATAAAAGAAATGTTTTATTTAATTATAAATATTCAAATCTGGTTTTCCCTCCTAAAATGGAAGTTTCTACACCAAATTTAACCTTCCTTACTAAAAGACAAAAAGGGTAGGGGTGTGCACGGTTCGGTTTGGGTCGGTTTTTGGTAAAAACCGAAACCGAAACCGAATGTTCGGTTTTTCTCATAGCCATAACCGAAACCGGTCGGTTTTCCTCGGTTCGGTTTTTTCGGTTTTCGGTCGGTTTTCGGTTCGGTTTCTCGGTTTCTTCGGTTACCCGTTTAAACTTGGGCTTGGGCCCAACTTGGGCCAATTTGGCCCAAAATTATGTTTTTTCTTTTATTTGTTACCAGTAAAGTGATCCAACAAATTAATTTCAAGCCCAACAATGTTATCTTAATAACTAAACCAACAACAAAATCTAACAATTAAAATCCAACAACTTAATAAAACAAACAACAAAAAAGATAACAATCCAATAATATCTTAAATTGCAACAGAAAGGTCTAAACATAAATGCAACACATGTTGGTTTCACTTCAAACTTGATGCTTAATACTTCCATAACATTAAAAACACCGACAAGCTCAGGGTTCTCAACAACAGGCGCCTCGCGTTTATGTTCAAGATCCACTAAGCTATGAATATGCTCTACAAATGAGGCACAAAACAAGCTAATTAAAAAACACACCAAAGGCTGTCATTAATACAAAATATAAGACATCAATATACGAAGTGTAAACAAGGAGTTAACAAAGAATGATACAACCACTTCCTATAATATGCACTATTGACCTGCTGTAAAGGTGGAGGAGCACATGAAAAATATGCGGACAAAAAAAAAATGCAGGCAACACATGAAAAATGCAGGCAACAAAAATGTACTACTGATATCGAGCTACTGGACTTGATATACACTTATATATACCGTGGCTGCATTACATTGCAGCGAAGATATCACCACGAAAGACGTTAACGAAAAACAACTACAAGATAATATTAGACTGTATAAAGGGAACAAGGAGATATTTTTTTACTTTACTTTATGACTAATCTTGATGTTGAGAAGAGGCATTGCGTTGCTTTTTTCCATTAGAAAAAACATATCTACAAACAAGTATATATATAGTGGATTAGCATAACGTATAGTGGGAAAAATTAACATAGTTAAATCTAGTTGCATTGCTTACCAAGTTCAAGTTTCTCCAAATTTTCCACCATCTCTTCAAGTGGTAAGCCATTGATGGGCATATCTTGCAAATCAGCCGGTGTAGACCGTAACCAATCTTGTGCACAAATTAGAGCTTCCGCGGTCTTAGGCGTAAGAGAGCTTCTATATTTATCGATAACCCTTCCACCGGTACTAAATGCGGACTCCGATGCAACAGTCGAGATTGGCATTGCTAACACATGCTTAGCTACTTGTGATAGTATGGGAAACTTCATCATATTTTGATTCCACCAACCTAAAACATCAAATGAATTATCCCCCCTCTTTCGCCCCATCCTTTAAATAAATAATCTACTTCCGTATAATCATCACCTTCACCATATTGGGTCTCCAAATACTTTGAAAATCCATATCAAGGTCGATCTTCATGCTACAATCATCTTCACTAGGAGTAGAAGACGAAGACAAGGTAAAAGTTTCATCATTATGTTTGTCGAGTTTAATCTTGTAATGCACATACAACTCTTTGAGAGCATCCTCCACGATTTTACAGATTTCAATGGTTTTCGCGGACAATGTTTTCAATCGTTTCGAAACTTGGTCACCTTGATTGGATGTTTCTGTTCGGCTTTTAGGATAAATTAGGTCCAAACAAAATTCAAGATACTTGTTTTACCTTATTCGAGGATATATTCTAAGGACAACATACAATAAAACATTCATATTATCCAAATTGTCCCAATACTTGTCATACTTAGCTTTCATAGATAACGCAATCTTCCTTTTATTTTCATCAGCATGTCGACACATTTTTGAAATAGCGGCATGCATTGTGACAAGATCTTTCACAAACATATTGCTTGTCACATACTTACACCCCGAAATCTTATTTGTCACATCATAAAAAATCCTCAAATACTCCAAAAAAAACCTATTAAACATTAAAAGTTGAATTAGATCAGACGCGCAAATTTTCTGCAATGATGCATTGTGACTAGTGTTCACTGCAATGATGGTAACAATAATTAAAAAAAAAATCCATACTTTTTGATCTGATTCAGATCTCAGATCAGATCCTGTAAAGATCTTAGATCAGATCTTTTTAAAACCAAAAAAAATACATATTCTGTAAATGAGCTTCAGAACTAATAGTAGTAGTAACAATAGGATTTTTTCTATAACTAATGCATTATCATCAAACGCAGAAACTATTCACTAGTCTGCAACTCTACAACAAAACCAAACACCCCCTTAGTCGTTTATATATTAGGCCATCCAAACACCCCCTTAGTCTTTTATATATTAGGCCATCTAAACACCTCCTAATTTGCAAGTCTGTAAGCTTAATGGTTTGGGCTACTGTGTTTGAAATCAGAATAAGCTTAACAGTAAGATCAACCATAAGAACCGTTAACATTTGTAGCGTACTTAAATGAAACAAAAAAAATACCTTGCATTTGACCAATCATCCTCGTTAGGAACCCCCACAACGTTCTTTTTCTTCTTTTTAGTTTTAGGCATCATCCTAGTACCCTCCTCACCATCTTCAGGTTCATTAAAGAAGTAAGACGTATAATCATGTTCGGTAAGTTCAAGCCAACCACAAACATACTCCCCACTTCCTCAATATTAGTATTCAATAACTTACTTGTTGGCATAGAAAAAACATTACTAGTTAGAATAGATAAAACATGAGAAGTAGTATGTTAAAAAATACCTATCAAACACTTTCTCAAACTTGACTGCAGTTTCCAACATAAGAAACGTAGAGTTCCATCTTGTGTCAACATCAAGACATGGCTTCCTTTTACAATCAACTTTTTCAAACTCGACACCGTTTTCGAAGCTTTCTTGCCTACCCGAAGACGATCTCAAATACTTAACTGCTCTTCGAATTTTGCAAATAGAAGAATTTTGTTCCTCTAAACCATCTCTTACCACTAGATTGATGATATGAGCACAACATCTTAAATGCAAATACTTGCAATCTAAGATTGCGTTAGGTCCTTTAAGCAAAGTGCGTAACTTCTTTATTGCCCCATCATTAGAAGACGCATTATCAACCGTGACCGTAAAAACACGAGTAATGCCCCATTCTTGTAAACAACGATAAACTAAGTTTCCTATCGTCACACCCTTATGATTCGATATTCGACAAAAATTAAGGATTTTCTTTCTTAATTTCCAGCTATCATCAACCCAAATGAGCCGTAAGACACATATAGTTATAGTTTTGCACGGACGTCCATGTGTCGGTTGTAAGACACACTGTTTGATTTTTTAAAAGATTCTTGAGTTTTTTTGCTTCTTCTTGATATATGGACAAAGGCTTCTCTGTAATACGTCCCCTAGATGGAAGTTCAATTCTGAATTTAGTTCCACACTAAACTCCGAAAATCCCTCATTCTTCAACAATGCTAAAGGGTTGGTTATCTTTAATGCACATCCTAGCTACAGCTTTTCTACAACGTTCTTGGTTAAAAGAGTGAGAAACTAAAGTACCTCCAGATTCACCCATAGTAGCAGGCTTAAAACTTAATTTTGTTTGTTTTCTCTTATCTTTACTTCTATAAAGGGGTGAAGTAACACATACATTTATTAAATGGTTACCTAAGGTACTAGTACCATTTTGCTTTGAGTTTGCCGCCAACACCGTACCACAATAAGGACATTTAGCTTCTGTAGCACCTTCGATGCGAGGAAAATGATCCCACACAAATGATTTATATCGCCTTTTCTTTTGCTCATCAACATGATCACTAACACGCTCATCAACACTTTGATTGACATTTTCACTATCAACATCAATAACCGGCACATTCCCTTTGTCCTTACTTTGAGCTTCGGAAGCCTCGCTTCCTGATGGTTCCATCAACTAAAATAAAGAAGCAATTTTAGGCATCTAATATAAGCACACACACATAAAAAAAAGATTAATCATTGTGGTAGGAACAAACTACATTGTGGTATGAGTATGTGTGGATTAGATCATACTTGCATACTATCTATATAATAACATAACAAGAACAATCATACAATTAGATTACAGGTTTGAACTTTAAACAAGTGATTCTTCTTATTTGGCAAAAGCACATAATAGTAGATGAAAGAAACAAAAACTTACTGTGAAAATGAGAGCTTGACCGGTTGAATAGCAATGAAGATTGACGATTGTAAAGTTCGAGTGGAGAAGACGAGTGTCGAGTGGAGAAGATGGACAGAGTTAGGTTAAACATGTTCAAAGTATTGAATCTGTTGTTTGCTTTTCCTTCCCAACTTGACGTTTGATTTTCCCCAAATAATTTTCAAATTAAGTCAATCCATTTCAATCCCCTAGTATATATACGTAGGTTGCTTACTCATCAGCATAAGAAAATTAAATAAAATGTATATTATAATTAATAATCGGCTCGGTTCGTTTTTCTTAACCATTACATTTCTACAAAAGTATTTTTACAAAAATAAAAATATACAAAATATTTTTATTAATAAAAGAAATGTTTTATTTAATTATAAATATTCAAATCTGGTTTTTCCTCCCAAAATGGAAGTTTCTACACCAAATTTAACCTTCCTTACTAAAAGACAAAAAAGGGAGCGTCAGTCTAGTGACGCCCCCCTGATAGGCTGGGCAACCCCTAGATATATTTGGGACCGCCAGGACCGCCACCAGGAAATGTTGGGATTTCCTGTCTATAAATACTGCACTATTCTCAGCAGAAAAACACACCTCTTTGCACAAATTTTCCAGTTATCTTTCTCTCTCTAAAACATTCTTTCTCTCACTAAATCTCTTGATCACTAACATCGTTTAATCTTATTTCAAGTGATCCAATCTCATCTTCTTCTTCCTCCTTCTATCAAGTGCAAGAGAAGAACACTCGTATTCGCCAAGAAACGAAGTGTTATAGATTAGTGATTTCTCCTTTATTCTTCTAAGATCCAAACCTCTATTGTTATTATCTTGTGTGATTGTGTAAGATCGAAGAGTGTATAAATCTGATAGTGTAGATCTTGTGATTGGTTAGTGTTGGAGAAGTTGTAGATTGGTTCTAGCTAAGATTAGGACTCAACATTTAGCTTAGTGTCGGAAAACAACGTAAGCGATGTGTAAATGGTTTTCTCCGCCTAAAGGGAGCTTGTTGACATAGTGAAATCTCGAGGCTGATACTCGGGGAGTGGAGTACGGCAAAGAAGAGCTTCGTGGCTGAACCACTATAAATCTCGGTGTTGTGGTTTGATTGTTTTATCTCTTACCTTTTATCTTTTACGTATTCCTTATATTTATTGTTTGTGATTGTGTTGCAAGTAGCTAGATACATTGGTTGTTCATATTGTGACTTGATCTTGTATATATCCGAATCTAGTGTTTTAATAAGCAAAGTTTTTAAAATGCCAATTAACTAGTAAACTATTCAACCCCCTTCTAGTTTCCACAATACAAAACCCTAACACGAGTTTAGGGTGTACTTAAATATATTTTCAAAACCCTAACCACAAAAGTTGATTTTCAGAAGGCAAGAAGAGCAAAGAAGGTATCGCAGCGTGCATAATTCTATAGGAAACACGTTGTAATCATCTATACACTAATAATCGTTCAATTTTTGGTATCATTTGTTTAACTCGGTTAGGTTACCTTGGTTGATTTGTTTATTATGTTTGTATTCGATATAATGGTTATTTGCTAGTACCTTTAGGTATTAGCCATGTTTATGAATATTTAATGTTTGGTTTGTTTATTTCGATTGGTTAACTTATCATTGATTGTTGATTATGTTTATCAATTTATACTTGTTTATGTGCTTTTGTATGCGACCTATCAATCAACTGGATCTAGTTGTGTTGACCAAGTAGACTAGATTAACCGGGATAGCTCTCCATATAGCGACTTACATTACTAGAATCATAGGATCACAAATAATGACCTATACTTACCATTGGTTTAGTGAAAAATTTGGACTAGCATGTGACTTGGGATCAAAAAATGACGTTCTAATTTGTTAGCCTCACTATTTTAGTGAAGCTAGCGTCTTACACGTGAATTAGACTAGCTATAGAACTTCTTCTACACGCAGGGACTATTATTGTAAAAAAGTTATAGATAGCTTTGTGTTAGGCTATAAATACCCCTCATGACTCTCCATGAGGGGTTGGTTGAATCATTATGTAAACTTTCTTTCTCTTTCTAATAAACACATAGTTCATTCATCCCTCTCTACTTTCTCTCACTAGAAATACAATGTTTTCTCTTTTGTTCTTTGATCAACCAAGACCCCCCGAATAAGGTGTTTTGATTCGCGTAACATGTGGTATCACAACAAACCGGGGGTGTATTGTATTCGTATGTGTTGTGTTTGTAAGCTTATTTAAGCTTATTGTTGGTTTCGGCTTATTTTTTCTTTAAGCTTATTCTTTTCTTGTTTCTCTTATTTTAATTTGGGCTTCAAAACAGTATCACGTTAATCTTGGGCTTACGTTGATGTCGGCTTATTTATATGGGCTTATAGTAGTGTTTCTGCTTTTGGTGTAAATCTTTGGAAGCAATTTCGTGTTCTTGTTGCATGAGGTGCTTATACCTCTTCAAATGATGTGTATTTCTGTTTTTTTTATTTTTCCACGCTTTTTTTGTTTTTCCTTGGTTACGGCTTATTCAGTTAATAAGTAACTTATTTCAGCCATTTTTAAGTTTTAAACGTAGCTTATTTTCCAGCTTATTCGAGTGCTTATTTCTGGGTTTATTATCTGGGCACGGTTTGAACACAAGGACAATACAAGGGAACACAAATCCATTTTTTAAGCTTCAAAGGACGATTTTTGTTGGTTATGCTAGAAGACAAGAACAAGGACAATAAGGACAACCGAATTAGCTACCCTTTATCAATCGGACTCGCAACTCCTTTGTTCACCGAACTCGCAGTTTGTCTCTTTCAACCAAACTCGCAGTTTCCAACGATAACTGAACTCGCAGTTTACTACCATAACCGAACTCACAGTTTACTACCATAACCGAACTCGCAGTTTCTTCTTTCACCGAATACGCAGTTGTTTAGTATCAGCCGAATTCGCAATATTGAGGCAACCGGATTCGCAGGAGACTGTGTCAAGCAAATAAGCAACTCTGACTGAAACCAAACTTTAACAACAACATCAACAACATCGACAGCCTCATCAACAAATCCATTTACTAAACCTATAACCCCTCGTCACATATCAATCATCATTAAATCTACTCAAGACTATAACCTATCCCATCGTCACTTCAATAAACACCATCTCCATCTCTCATCTCCATCATCTTCAACTTCTAGACTCGAATCTAAATGTAAAATACAAAGATCTCTGATATAATTTTGTGTGTATATTAAAGAATATATAAGATCCTAACACACAAAATTTTTTCATCACTGATCTATGAAGGTCGAAACCTCATCAATATTCGAAAGTAAAGCAAGAATAATAACAATAATGTTATCATCTTCCTTTGTTTCGAATGACACAACTCAAAACAAAATCATACACTTACCCGAGACCTCACATGGAGACCTTGAAGCCAAAATTGTTAAAAGCCCTTCAAACAAAAGTAGGTAAAAGAAATGGGGTAGAAGGAATGCGTGTTCTTATGAAGATTATTTTGTTTTTGATTCATTTTATCTGAATTAAGGAGGAGTTGGATCTATGTTTTATTCGTTTGGGTGAGAAGAATTGAGATGGAGGCGTATTGTGTGAGATTAGGGATTCTTTGCCCTAATAATATAGGATAAGATATATATAGCAGATCATTTGGATAGGGTATTAGACCGGTTATTGCTAAAAGGTTTATGGGCTTGGTATTAGATGTTGGGCCATTTTTTTTACGAAACAACAATCATGGCCTGATGAATGTTGTTAAATGATGGACGAGTATTAACAGTTGGGCTAGGGTTAATGAAATCAAACAGGCCGACAACTTTATAACTGTAAATTAGGTCTGTGTTTTATTGATGTTGGGTCGACCGGGTTTAATCAAAAAGGGATTGGACATGGTACAAATGGTTTGTGATGGACTTTGGTTAGGTCACATTGGTTGGACTGTGGTTACAGTTTGCATAGTGGGCTGAATTATGTTGAGCCGAAAATGTTTATGGATTATCTATTTTAGGCTCGTGTTATCGGATTAAGCTGAGTTTTAAAACCCTATTATGTCGGGTAATATGTAAAAGTGACCGGGTTTTAAAACCCTATTATCACAAACAACAACACAACAAACACAATACATTACACTCAAACGATCCTTATCAAAATTCATCTTCATTCATAATGGCTAGTATTGAATTTTAATGACTACGGGGTTTTTGTACGATGT
>BQNB010030779.1:0-28783 GCA_026074375.1 Tanacetum coccineum
TCATCATAAAATGAAAGCCGTATATATAAATACATATACCTACATATTACTTACACCAAGTGTCACCCACTTGTTATGCACATAGAATGCAATTAAGAGCATCACACAAAGCATCAAAGGATTGAGAACAACGCGCGCGCGGATATCGGACAACGATGAAAGACTCGTGAAAAGTTTCAAAATCAGTTGTAGTCTAGGTTTTTGAAAACGACCTAGTTCGCTATAACTCGTGCTCTGATACCATTTCTGTAACACCCCCAAATTTACAACGCAACGGAATATCACTTTGGGGTGCTACTTCATAATACATGCATACGAGTCACAGTAAACGACTTCAAAAGAGACGTTTATAAAACAAAATCACATTTGATTTTATTTAAAAAGAAGATCAGAGTTACAAGGTCCCAAACCAGTTCAGAAAATATACTTCTAGTGAGTCATATCGCGACTCGTTTTCTTAAAATTTCCTTTATCGAATGTTCAAAATTTCACCAAGTTCTAATCTTTGATATCCACGCTTCGTCCCATCCAAGTCGTCACAAGCACATAAACCTGAGATACATGCTTAAAAACGTCAACACAATGGTTGAGTGAATTCATAGAGTTTTTTTTCAAGTAACAATTAGAACATATAATTGGTTCCAAAAAACATTTATAACCTTAGAACGCAGTTTGGTTCCACCAAAAACATGTATGACTTGCTAGCTAGGCAAGCCACGCCACATTTCCCACTTTTATGAGCCCGTGTACCGAACCTTAACACATTTATCATTATAGATAAATAACTAACCGGGTAGTATGCCACCACCCCTTTCTCAATACATAATGTCCGTTACAGGGTGCTCGCGCAATGGATTCATACCCCGAACAAGGTTGTCAAACCCAATAGATCTATTTAATGCATTCAGCATTTACCTCCTCGGTAATTAACAGTCACACAGCAAAAGGCATATACTCATGGCAATGAAATCATATTATCATTTCAAAAACACTTGCGTTCCATTTTCGCAAACAAACAACATCAAACACGTATAAAACTGCTTATGTTTAATTTATAAAACAAGCAGCAACAAGTACGTTTAAAACTACTTGCGTTCCACTTTTCGGGACATACAACAACAAGTACACATAATGTTACTTGTGTTCTATTTTTCAAAACATGCATGTATCCCCCTCGCGGGTTTATAAAACATTCAAAGCATTTAAAAGCGAGACTATGAACTCACCTTGATCGAAGACCACGATCAATAATCAATCAATCACGAAACGTCACCGACAACAAACTCGTCCGCGGCCTATAATTATGTCGCTCGGTTATTATATAATAAAGTACTATCGAATGATGCGCACATCGCAACGATAGAAATCGTATAAAATACACATGTGATGAGAAATCCTCTTGCGCGACCTAGATCCTAACACTTAGTATACTTTAGATACTATCTTTCTTTCAAACATAAGTTGTATCACTTTATTGAAAACTTTCTATTTTCGGAAACTTTCTATTTTTAGAAAGTTACTATTTTTAGAAAGTCCGACCATTCGGACGTGTTAGTCCATAAAATGTTTTATTTTCCATTTATGACCATCTATTCAAGTCTCGCCATTAATATGACACTCTCGACGATACCTTTCCTTATATACTTATATGCATACATGTTCTTAATTATAAAGTTTCTATTTTTAGAAGCGTCCTCGTTCATTAAAGTCGGCAAACCTAAAATATCATGATCGTAATAACAATAATGTTTATTATCTTTATAAAATCCAACAAGTCTCATACTAACCCAATTGACTTTTAAAACTCAACGTTTGACTTTTTAATATATATTTTTCCTTAAATCTGACCCGTCCAAAATGACTCGCTAGATCACATTTTCACGACTCGGACGCTTAAGCACTTTAATGTAAAATGATGTTTCGGACAACTTTTTAGTTTTACCCGATACCCGAAACTCGAAAGAAAATGACGAAAATACCCCTGCAAGTTTCTGCGCAGTTTTTAATATATACTTTATTTTCTAACACTCGGCTTGGTCTAACTTCTTCGCTTCAAATCGTTAAATTCTGAAATTTACATGTCAAAAGAGAAACGGCATTCCGGACAACTTTCGTGTTTCATCGAAAGGCTAAAATGGACTCGAAAGTGGTCGAAATGGCCATTCAAAAATCTGGTCAGCAAGTATACAATACAATAGCTGTCAATTTTATATAAAAATTTTCAAACTTCATTCGGCCATAAAATCTTCGTTATTAGGAGTTACAGAACGATCAACCTATCAAAACGTTCATTAGGACGAACTCTATTATATGTCTTCGCCAAAAACAAGTTTTTAAAGTTTCTTGACCCTCGAAATACGATCCAAACTTTCTGCTCGAATTTATACTTTTCGAAACCCATTAAAATCACATTTTTGGCTTCCGACAACCTCGAAATGCTATCAACTAGCCTATTTTTATCATCTAATATCACTTCAAATCTAGTCTAACGCAAGATTCTCGGATTCCATCACATGCAATAATCAAAACGTAATACAAAAAAATAAGAATAACATTACGACAATGTAATTAAAATACATACAACCAATCACGAAATGTTTTCGGCTTTCCCTTCTTTTGACCGAGTTCGGAAGCAAACCCAAACACAAAAACCAAACTTTTCCCAATCAAAACCCACTTCAATAACACTTATTTAACAACAATGAACACCCTCTTTAGATCAAAATCTTATCAACTCAACCCAATTTCAAACTACTAAAATACTTGACGCATGTGCATTTTCTTTAGTGGGAAATGTTTATCTTGATGAGAGGATTAAGAATATGTAGTTAGATTTTATTGCATGTCAAAATCCGGCGAGTTTGGGTGGTGTGTATGATGGCCGACGATTGGGGGGGGGGGGGGGAAGGGAGGACAAGGAAGACAAAATTTTGGCTAAAAGTATTAAGTGTGTGTGTGGTGTTGTTTATATAGAAAAAGAGTTTGATTACTTGCCACATTTAGTCCCTCTATCTTTCAAGTCCTCCATATTTAGTACAAATTGTTTTTCTTTCGTTTAATAGCCGACCAAAGGCTCGGGTCACACCCCGTTCGTAAATATTTTTATTTCTTCCCACTAAATTTAGTTTTAAAACATTTAATAAAATGTTAAATCACGTAAAACTCGATTCTTGACTCGCTTTTTACAAAAACACAAGAAAAGCCATATAACACCAAAAATAAAATATTCACGCTCTCTGAGCAAAATATAAATTTTCTAATTTTCTCAAATGCTCAAACGAATAGAAATTCGAAACACGGCTTGCGAAATAGTTAAAAATAATGATTTTTATCAAATCGCCCAAAACAAAAAATGATTAGTCCAACTCATTTGTAGAAAATAAACAACGGCTCGTGATAATTGTCGGCCAAAAACTCAGGTTGTTACAAGACCGCTCTTTTATCTTCTATTAATTTGCTTGCGTGTGTTTTAGTGTCTTAAGTAGATTTAGGATTAACATAGGTTTAGCATAGGTTTAACATAGAATAGAATTAACTTAGTTTAGATAACCAAAATATTAATAAATTAAAAGATTGTTTCTCGCTCTTAGTGATCGATACCCTACTAACCACGAAACTACCACCGTCCGGGTACACTGCCCGTTAAAGTGTTGTTTTTGGTTAAGTCGACAAAATATAAATTTAAATCTTGAAAATCATAAAAATAACACCACACAACGACATATCAACTTCACATCTCATATTTGCATTCTAAAAACCCTACATCAAAGGCTTTCATATGTCATATCCATATCAAGATTTTTTTTCCTGTTGCCATCATTCTTTAGTCATCATCAAGTCACGTAGTTTTTTTAACTTCCAACCCTTATTATTCAAATCATAACCCTTGTTTTTTAATTGTATTATGTTTTTGATTTAGAGGGATAGTTATGAAGAAAAGGATAAATTGATCGAATGATCAATATGAATCGACCAAAAATTAGTGAGATTATGTAAGTTATTATAGGCTACTTGCTTAGTTATGCCTTTCTTGTCCATTAGAAGTTTTTTTGCCTTTATAATACTTTATCTTGCAAACATTTTATTATGATTTTATTTTAATCATGGTGCAGCCAAGAAGAAAATTATCCAATTGAATTTAAAACTTTGCAGCCTAGAAGAAAATTATCCAATTGAAGCTAAAGAAAAAAAGAGTCAACACCAGGTGCCCTTCTTAAGATTGTAAATATGTTGACAACTTATGATTTTTCACGCATTTAGTTTAATATGTTTAACCTTTATCTCTAAGATTTTTTTGGTTTGCTCACAAATTACAATTGTAAGAGATATTAGAAAATTCATTAGAAAGAATGAAAGTTTTTTCCTTGTTTCAAGCATATTGTTTGTAGTACTTCGAATTTAGTTGGAGATTTAGACTAGTCCTATTATGTTTGATTTTCTTGTATATTGAACAACTTTGTTGATTAATGAATATTTTGTTTTCATGTAAATCATTAATTTGTATGTTTCATATGTTACGGTTGAATAAATATGTTTTTGATAAAATCTTTGTAGATATAGAAAAGTGCGAATTGCTATCGAGATATGCTTTGCTAGCATATAATACATGCCATTAAAACCATTCTAGTATTTCAAAGGAACACATTTAGAGGCACAACATATGTGCCACAAAATCTTTTTTGGTCTATTAAGACAGATGATTGAGTGCCACTACATCCCTTAAATTTGCATCAACACAACTTAAAATGCCACTAATACCCTTTATTGGCAGCTTCATTAGTGACACTTTTCTTATCTGCCACCGAATGTCTAACCGACTTTTAGTTACATTTATCTGGATTACTGTAGCACTTTTTGTGTGCCACTAAATGGCAATTTTTTGTAGTGTCTATCAAACTGATATTTGATGGTAATAAAGTGATTTAATTATGGTTTTCTATATGGTATCAGAGCAAGTTCATCTAATTTTGCTCAAAATGATTTTTGAAAAATTAGGGTTTCATAAAATTTTTAGGTTTTTTTAGTTTTAAATGATTCTTGTCAAATTAAAGTTGTTTGATCAATAGATTTGAAAGTTATAAGTAAAACGCCTAATTTTTGAAAAAAAATTAAGGTTTCATATTTTTTAGGCTTTTACATTCTGAGGATTTTTGGAGTGAATTAAATTTGGTTAATTGATAGATCTGGTTCTGATTGGTGTTCTTGGAAAGATTTGGGGGCTTTTACCTAATTTTGAGAAATTAGGGTTTCTTGGTAACTCTTTCGGATTAAAGGTTCTGGATTTCTTGTTAACACCTTGACTAAGTGAATCAAGGTGTTGCAAGATTTAGCTTCCGCTGGTTGTTGCTGTTGTGTGCTCTGTAACACCTCTTACACTCTCTCTTTTACTTGTTCTTTATTTTATTTCATTTAAATTGTTGGAGGATAGGTAGAGGCACTATTGTGGAGTTTATGATATTGAGGGGTTATTTGATTGTTCTTGGTTTATTATTTTTTGTTTGTATTGTCTGCCCTTGATCTGCCACTTTAGTGGTGTGAATACCTGGGAACTTCCTTCTTTCATTCTTTTTTCAGATTGTTGTTTCAATTTTATCTGTCATCATATATGTTTATGGTTATACTGATGATAAATATGAGGTTGATGATAATAATGTTACTTTATAAGTAGACTTGATGTGAGTAGTCCTTTGCATTTACATCCTAATGATTATGCTGTTTTGACTGTTGTATATGTGAAACTTAAGGGAACTGAAAATTATCAAGTGTGGTCTTATGTTATGCTTCTTGATTTAGAGGGTAAAAATTAACTTGGTTTCATTGATGGTACTTATAAAAGGTAAAATACTGATGAAGTTCTAGGCAGACAATGGGATATGGTAAATGATGTTGTGTTGTGCTGGATTTTAAATTCCATATCTGAGGAATTATTTATGGGTAAGATTTTTTCTATAAGAACTAAACATGTTTGGGAAGAATTGAAAGAAACTTATGATAAAGTAGATGATTATGTGACTTTTAGCTTACATCATAAAATAAATACTCTAAGTCAAAATTGATCTTCTATTGCTGATTATTATCATAGATTAAATTCTCTGTGGAAACAATTTGATGCTTTGATTGAGTTACCTAGATGTACTTGTCATGCTGCTTATGATTTTAAAAAGCATAATCAATTAATGAAACTAATGCAGTTCTTGATGGGTCTTGATGATACCTATATGCAAATGAGAAGTTTTATTCTCTCTAGAGAAACTTTACCTTATGTTAGAAGTACATATGCTACTATTTCTAGTGAGGAATCTCAAAGAGTTGTTGCTTCTCGTAGTAGTTTTGGAACCTCCCAGAGGTCTTAGACTTTTGCTTTTGTTTCTAATAACAATACTGTTAGGTCCAACTCTTCTATTGGTTTTACAGATGAATTATTGTCTACTCTTATCTCTCTCATCAAAGACAATACTCTTAATGGAATAATTGTGCAGGACAATATGGCAGGTACTTATTTTAATAACAATAGAGTTTTTAATCAAAATTTTGATTTTTTATGTTATAATACTAATTTACAATCTAAATTGGTTTCTATCTAATCGCTTAACTCTGTATGATGTGTTGGTTATTCCAGAATATTGTGTTACTCTTGTTTCTATTCATAAACTTGCAAAGGATAATAATGCTTTTGATGAGAGCATATGTTATTTTTTTAATCAAGATTTGAATCTGAAAAATGTTCTAAGGATTGGTAATCATTATGGAGGTTTATACTATTTTAGTGATAAGGTATTAAAAAAATGAAGTAGTTCTTATTTTAAGATTTGGTTATCTCAACATGACTGGCACTACAAGTTTGGTCACCCTACTGATCCAGTGTTAAATGTTTTAAAATTGTCTTTACAAATTGATACTAAAGATCAAAATAGTTTTTTGAAATCTGTCAAAGGGCTAAACAAATTAGGGAACCTTTTCCTTTAAGTGATCGTACCTCATCTAGTTTAGGTGATCTTATGCATTTAGACTTATGAGGTCCTTACAATGTAACTAGTTCTGATAGGTATAAAGATTTTTTTGACTATTGTGGATGACTACACAAAAGCTGTATCAGTTTATCTTATTAAAACTAAAGATGAAGTGCTTTATTACATAAATGTTTTCTATAACTTGATTGAAAACCAATTTAGGAAAAAGATTGAGATTTTTAGAAGTGATAATGGTACTAATTTTGTTAATCAAACTATAAATAGTTTTTGTGATGATAAGGTATTATCCATCAAACTTCTTGTGCATATACTCCACAACAGAATGGTATTACTGAGAGGAAACATATGCATATTTTAAATGTGGCTGAATCCCTTCTGTTTTAGGGGGAATTCCTTTGAGGTGTGGACTGAATCTATTATAACCGTTACTTATCTTATTAACAGACTGCCCTCTTCTGTGCTAAATGGAAAGTCACCTTATGAGCTGATATATAAAAAATATCTTACTCTCTCTCATTTAAGAGTGTTTGGCTATATGTGTTTTGTAACCATTGTCAATAACACTGATAAACTAGGTAGTAGGTCTGAGAAGTGTGTTATGATAGGATATTCTAATTTTCAAAAAGGACATAGGTTATATAGCCTTGATAAGCATCGGTTCATTTGTTTAAAGGATGTAAAGTTCTTTGAATCAGTTTTTTTCCTTTTAAGGATTCTGTTACTAAGAAGGTAGACACTACTTCAAATGTTTTTCAAGAATTAAATCATATAAACTTTTTTGATAATGAATATCCTGAGATACCTAATGATGATGAGAGAGTAGACCCTAGTTTGAATAGTAAAGATAGTTCACAAAGTGATAGTAGGTACTCTTTTGTGCCTGATGAAATTTTAACACTACTGATTTCTCAAATGGAATGATACTCAAAGTAGTGATAATAACTTTTTTGTTGCACAAGATGAGCAAGTTGCCACGCTTGAAGAAAATATTGAATTTGAGGGTAATTGGATCAAAATCCAAGTTCTTCTACTCATGGTATTCCAAATTAAAAAGTCTTCTAGACCTTCAGTCTTTCCAAGAAATTTTAATGATTTTATTATTGATTCTAAAGGCAAGTATGAACTTAAGAAATATGTCAATTATTCTAAACTTAATTATGTAAACTTATGTTTTGTTACTCACCTTAATAAAAGTTGTGAACCAAAGCCTTTTCTTGAAGCTTCTAAACATACTAAAATGAAGGATTTACGTAGAAATGATACTTGGGAAATAACTCATCTGCCTAAAGATAGAAAATCTATTGGTAATAAATTGGATTATAGAATTAAGTGTAAATCAGATGGTGAGATTGAAAGATATATTGCTAGACTTGTAGCAAAGAGAAGGTATAGATTATAAGGAAAATTATTTACATGAAATTACTTGATGGTTATTATCCTGCTAATGATACTAGAATATTCAGACATAAAAAGTCTCTATATGGTTTAAAAAGGCTCCTCGATAATGGAATGATAAACTCACTTTTGCCTTAACTGAAAATGGTTTTAGTCTCGATAAAAGTGACTATTCATTATACACTAAAAATGTTAAGGGTGTGTTTATTGCATTACTCTTTTATGTGGATGATATTATCATTACTATGTATAGTATTGTTGAGAATTAAAAGTTCAATGAGTTTTTAAAAACTAAGTTTCTGATAAAAGACTTAGGAAAGCTGAAATATCTCCTTGGCATTGAAGTTATTGACACTAAAGAAGGAATTTGTTTGAATCAAAGAAAATATTGCTTAGACTTGTTATCTGAGTTTGGTATACTTGCTTGTAACCCTTCTATTATTCCTTTGCCTTCTAAGTTGGTTATCTCTTATAAACCTACTGAGGATGATCCTTTAATTGATAATGTTACTGAATATCAAAAATTTATGGGCAAATTGATTTACTTGACAAATACCACACATGATATTTCTTATGGTCTTCACTATCTGAGTAAGTTCATGCATTCTCATTCTAAGATCACTTTTAAGATTTTAAGATATCTTAAAGGTTCACCAGGTATGGGTGTTCATATTACAAAAAACTCAGGTATGAATTTATTTGCCTACTCTGATGCAGACTGGGCTAAATGTATTGTCACTAGAAAATCTGTAACTGGTTATTGTGTTTTCTTGTATAGATCTTTGGTATTCTGGAAAATTAAGAAACAAAATACTCTCTCAAAATCATCTACTAAAGCATAGTACAAAGCTCTTGCTTCAGTGACAAGTGAAGTGGTTTCGATTTTAAAAATCTTGAAAGATTTAAATTGTGAAAGTCTTTTACCTTTTAAAATTCATTGTGATAGTAATTCTGCTATTAAAATAGCAGCCAATCCTGTTTTTCATGTAAGAACTAAACATTTGGCGATTGATTTACACTTTGTAAGAGAATATTTTAGAAGGATTTGTTAAAACTGAAAAAGTGGAATCTGTAAATCAAATTGAAGATTTCCTTACTAAAGGATTCGATACAATGCAACATAAAAATATGGTTAAAAAACTTGGGCTATATAATGTTTACCAGGCTGAGATTTGATGAGGTGTCATTCTATACTCTTTTTTGGGGTCATTTAACCCTAAAAATCATGCAAATATGCTATATTATTTCACTAAATCCTTTCTTTATGTGTAATTAACATTTAGGAGCACTTGGACGGAATGCACGTGAGTTGGGCTCGATTCGAGAAGAAACAAGGATAAAACACAACTTTTCAAACTTGCAACCACCATCTTGACGGCGTCACCAGAAGTGGCTAGAAAGTGGATTTTTGGATACATTTTGTGACGGTTCAATGTGTGGAGATGGCATCACCAAGAGTTAATGATGCTGTCACAACTGCAAGGTGACAGTGTCACGAGAAGACCTGACGACGCCAAGAATTACCGACTTAAAGAAACCCTAAGAAGATTCGACGGTGTGAAAACGTCACGAAACCCTAGCGACGCCGTCACGACCCAATTCCTATATATACAAACCTTTTATTTTCATAGTTCGTGTGTGGAACTTAAGAGAGCTATTTTACCGCCATTATTGACGAATTTTAGGGTTTCCTTACCCCATCTGTACTACCATAACTCCATGTTTAATTAAAGTTAAGTTTTTCATTCATTAATCATTATAATATGTCAATGTGTTGAGTGATTATTTGTCTTTATTTTCTTTAATTTAACATGCTAGGCTAAATTAATTAGTGTTTGCTTATGATTGCATAACACCTAGTTGCGATCTTTGATATTAGTGCTTCTTGTTAGTGGTGTGCACGTTAGGCATTAGAAAACTGGTTGTAATCCGTACCACCATTAGACGTCTAGTGAAACATGATTAGGTTAGATGAAACCCTCGATCTAAGTCATCGACTGGGTTGATTCCTTCTTAAGTATTTAGTGCACCTGAATTTAATATTAGGAGGGAGCGTGTCTTACAGGTAACCGTCGACTAGGTTGTCACGTAGAATGCGAACTTGACCAACTCGCTGCAGAATTAGGGAAATACTTACACATTACACTAACGAGGGTGACAAGGCAATAAGTTAGAGAAATCGACTAGGGAGTAATGTATAATTAAGTGAGCATCTTTGTTTACCTATAAGAGTTCCCGCTAATTTTATTTTTCTTGCATAATTAGATTAAGATTAGATTAGTTATAGGTTAGTTTAAAAAACCCCTCCTTTAAAACCCTAGATTTTACTTGCTTTCATAAACAATAAAAACACAAAAATACTTTTCCCTCAACCCTTAGATCTTAGTGAACATAAAATTTGAACCTAACTCACTACTCCCCTAGAGTACGATCAATTCCTCGAGTCTTTCCTATACTACTGATGCGTTTTATTTGTTAAATAAATTATCACAAGTTTTAAATTTATAAAACTTGTTCACCGATGTCTACACGCACTAATGGGCAGAGAACTCGTCGTGTGTAGTGTAGGATTGGTAAATCCGAGGTCGTTCCAAGAGCTAAGTTTAGATTAATTATAATTTGAAATGTCACAAGTTTTAAAAATGGTTTGAATTGTTTTGAGAATTATGACCGGAAATAAAATTGCAAAAAAGTAAATTGAGAAGAAGACTATAGGGAGAAAAGCGTGCTAACCTAGTTATTTCATTACTACTGTTTATAACATGTTTCCTAGTGCAATGTCTAAGTATCGTTTTATTAGTGTTCTAATATCAACAGATCCGAATTGACATTCGAGGGCTGTCCTATACTTCCTAGGATCCTAATTTCTCGAAAGTCTCGATATTAAGGTATCCTGGTTGTAGCTATTAACTACCAACGATCGAAAATACCTGTCTATAACCTATATAGATTATTAACCCTCTGTAAAAGAGTTCCTATGCTTTTTCAAGTATTTAGAGTAATTAAGGCGGTAATCGGGTCGATTCCTACACTAGGGATAGATGCCAACTTATCCTAGTACCTTGCTAATCCTAAGTTTAGCTGTTCACTTAATAAAAGAACTAACAGGATCAAAACTACCTTTTAATACTACCAAAATGCAGGATTCAATGACAGGCTATAAGGATATCTTACAAAACAATAATTAAACAGGAAACAATAATCATAACAGCAGCAATTACATAACTAGGCCAGCACTAGAAGTGCTTAGCCACTCATGGTAACAATATAGTAAGAAATAATGAAGATTTCATTGATTAAAAGCTCGTAATCCTTACAGTACTCGTTTATGAATGATTAAATACAAAAGTAAGTTTAGTGACTTCTCCCTTGGACTTTAGATGGATTTCTTCGACCTATGAAAGCTTGGTTCGCCCCTTGATGCTGTTGTGGAAGGGTTGATGTCAAATATGCAGAATGAGGTCTCTATTTATACTATTCGAACTTATCACGGCGTAACCCTTGTGTATGGTTACGCCGTAATCATACTGACGTAGGCTTCCTTTTCGTAGGCTTCAGACTGTTACGGCATAACTCAAACGTACATGTTACGCCATAATGGTGACTAGGATACGTCATTAGTCTTCATACATGGCAGGTTACGGCGTAAGGGTTATTAAGTAATTACGCCGTAATTGTTGTGTTTTCTTAATTAGGTTACGGCATAACTCCTGCGGGGTGGTTACATCGTAACGGGTCTAGAGTATCCAACTTTGCTCGTTTTTTTATCCAAATCCCGTGTTTCTTGTTCAAATGCTCGTTTCCATCCTGTAAACAATAAATACGTGATTATGTATCATTTTCAAGCATTTATGATATATTTACAAGCATTTTGATAGGGAATTTGATACCAAAAAGTATTAAATATTTGATGTTATCAAATTTCTCCCCATTTGACTTCTACTTGCCCTCAAGTAGACCTGTTAGAACAATATAAAAAGATTTCCCTAATTTAACTCGGAGAAATGAATTCATAATACTTATGCTAGAAAACATCAAAGCAGAACACCTTACGAAAAGGGGATCAAAATCACTAAACTCTCAAACTAGTCTAAGTGTTCCATTTTTAGTGTGATCACTCAACTGTACAGTCACAGCATGTATTCTATCATAAGCTTGGAAAGTACACAAATCTACACAAGCAAGAATTAGAGTCTAAACAGCTCTTAAGGGCAACAAGGGTGACATACATGTTTAACAAGGTTAATCATTCTTTAAATGTCATCTTAGCCAAAAGTATTACATGAACAAAGGCGATGAAACCATACATACACATCCGTAATGACAGATGTGATGTGTATGATTGCTCACTCCCTCATTCGAACAAAACTAAAGGTTAGATTGGAGAATGATATAGGGTAGGATAAGACATGGGATACACATTAATTGGTGTTAAGTAAAATACACAAAACAAATAGTCATATATAATCTAAAGTTGTCATAACTGGCTACTGTCCATCCATAATTCAAGTGGCCAAGCGTTAAAATCTGATCTTCATATCAATAATGGGCTAGTGGTAGATATAGTGATATAATCTTGCTTTTTATTCATGAAGCAAGTCTCACTAGCCTAACCTTCAAAATCAACAGATGACTTATAGTTGCACCATCTCCAAATCTTGAAAACTTGTTGGTTTTATAACACCTAACCAACATATATGCTCTAGAAGTTTATTCATACATTTATTTCACGATACTCCTATTGTAATACAATATATACTGTAACAATCGTGACTTTATCGAGGTTAATTTAACCGTTAGAGTTAACTTGCCTAGCTTTATGTGTTTTGATTTGTGTGTGTAAGTCGACTTGGTGGTTTATGTGGTTTGATATATGTGTTGTTATATGAGTTTGTGAGAGTGGAAATGAATGATTCGGTCATTTCATTTCGTATGTGATGGTGATTTCAGAAGTATAGTGATTTTTATTATTTTATCGTCGGTAAAATTAATGAAATGTGAATTGTTAATTTCGAGTTGAAAATTTAATTAGAATTTGAGGTTTGATAATTTATTTATGAGGTAATTAATAAAAAATTAATTTGGGAAAAATAATATTAAGTAGTGTAAGTGTCTTTATTTTAAGTTTAATGTATTTATTTAATAAGGGTTTTAAGTGAATATGTAATATATATAGTTTTTATAAAAAAATATATAAATAACATATATATATGTACAAATTTCAAAATTATAAAAAATATATATAATTAAGGGGTGTTTGTGGGTCGGTTTTAAAGAAAGAAAAAATAGGAAACAAAGTCCTAGTCTAATTAGGAATGTATTTGGGAATTATTTAAACTTTCTTTGTAAACCTTGTAAATACCAAAAACCCTTCTCTCCCTTTTTCTTTTTGATCGACCGGCCAAAGAACAAGAGAAGAAAAAAAATATTTTTTTTCTATCAAAGATCTAGAGGTGATAATTCGTGTGTAATCAAGTAAAGGTTTATGTATGTTTTCAATTAAGTTTTTGTTTAATCTTTTTATAATTAGTAACATTAATTGATGGATTAATTAGGGTTGTTAATTTTCTATAATTAAGTGATAATAATATGTATGGGAGTGATCATGGTTGGATTAGACGCTTATTGGTGTAATTGGTTAGGTTTAGAACGCGTTAGATTTGGAATTAGGGTTTGGCAGAATTTTAGGTCGTGTTGATCGAATGATATCTTGATGACAAAAATAATTTTTGGGTTGAATCTTGTTCCTAAATTGAAGATCAGAGAGTCTAGTTTTCGAAAAGTCTGGCCACGAAAGGTTTTAAGGTCGAGAAGTTAGTCAAATAATTATTGCAAGAAACGTTGTCAAAATAGTAAATTCGGGTTAGATTTTGGTCTGATTTCGGGGAGTAAAACCCCTACTTAAAAGTTTTATTGAGTGTAGCCAAAAATCAGAGGTCATATTTTATGTGTCTATTAACTCCAGCTCAAAGCATAAGTATTTATTCATTGTCTAAGTATTTTTAGAAAAATCAAACTTTTTGGTGTGCGTTCAGATCTGAATTTGAGTACTTTGTGATGTTGAATTTTTATAAAATAGTTAGGCTTAATATTATTATTTTTTTTTAAAATCAAAGTAGTTTATAACCCATTGGGAAGGTAAGGAATGAAAGGGGAAAAATCCATTTGGTGATTTAGTATTTTATTTGTGGTCATAAAGTGACTACAAAATTCTGCCGAAAAACTAGAAAACAAGAATGAATGATTAATGGTATTTAGAGTATAAGTGAGATAAGGGATGTAAGGTAAAGGGTTTATAAATATAATATAAACTTAGTAGTCCATCAATTGATTATTACATATTCTTGGGCATTTAGCCTAATCGCGTGTAACATGAGTTTTATTTATGTTTAGTTGATTGCAAGGATTTTGTAAAGTAGCTGTGCATCAAGTGAAATTCATAGTCCCTCTTTTTATATTGCTTATAAATTGGGATGGAAATGATGCAAATTGGTTTTTGAAAATTTTTAAATTGATGTGATTATGTGTTTTAATTTGAGTATGGAAATTATGTGACTGTTACATGACTTGATGTTGCATGTTGAGTGTGATTTACTTGCATGTTCTATATTTGGCATGTCAAGTGTTGTTGAATGGATCAAATGAGTACGCCTACTCAGTTTTGGAATGGATCAAATGGGTACGCCTACCCAGTATTGGAATGGATCGGATAGGTACTCCTACCCAGTATTGGAATGGATCGGATAGGTACGCCTACCCAGTAGTTGGTTTATTGATATGATGATTTGGAATGCATGTTAGCATAAGTTCATGATAGTTCATAATTGTCCTACCTTGTCTTTATTAATCACAGTAATTGATTGAAGGTTTGAATTGTGTGTCTTAAACTTATGACTCTCACCAACCTTTGTGTTGACGTTTTTAAGCATCATTTTCAGGTGAGCATCATGAGGATCTTAAGAATAAGAGGAGTGGCTAGACAGACCATAAGCTGCTTACGAAGTTTAATCTCCTAGTTTATTTCTTGCATGATAGAATATTGAATGTTGTTGATTTGAATTGCTTAGGTTTATTTTGGATGTTTTGCATGTCTTGGTATCGACGCGAACCCCTTTTTGCTTCAATACAAGACGCTGGTTATCTTTTATGTTTGTTTGGGTATTTCATGACACCTCGTGTCTATACCTTGGTTTCTTATATGAATTGTAGTTCTCTATATAGACACCATTGTGTTGTGATGATATATATTCTCGTTACGCCTCGTGTTTCTGCCTTGGCGGGGTGTGACATATATATCCCCCCACTTAAGATGAACAATTTCAAAAGTGGTGATACATGGGATCTTCATAGATCAATAAGGATAAGTCTTCCATGAACATTTGAAATTTCTGAATCCATTCCCCTGAACCATGGACTTAAGTAGTCAGAGATTTCAACATAAAGAAATATAGACTACAGGGTTGGCTAAGGCGAAATGGTGTAACGAAACATATATAATATTAGGTTAAAACAAGAGATTGGCTAAACAGGGTGATCTAAGGGTATGTTGCACTAAACATGAGTGCAACAAAAGGGTTTTATCACGGGGGTCGACAAGTCAGTGTAACAAGTCGATAAACATACACAATTATACACATATAGGCTATTTGGGTTAAATCCTTGATAACGCCTTAGTTATACATATTTTTGGCGGTGTTATTTGTATATATTTCTTCATTTCTCGTGAACTTTTGATACTTAATCACATGAAATATGTGTAGGTTCACTTAAAGACAGTACGAGCTCAAAGAATTCAAATTACAAGTATTTACACTCACCGGAAGGAAAATTAGAAGAAAAGAAATAACAAATCAAGAAATTGAAGAAAGTGTGCCGCACTTATAACATTGTGAGCCGTACTTATCATCAAAATTAATGAAGCCATTTAAGACACAAAGTGCGCCGGTTTTCCCTGAATGTGCGCCACACTTCTCTTCAGCATTAATGATAATCTAACCGACATAGGCAAAGTACGCCACACTTATAATAAAGTGCGCCACACTTTTGGCCTCTCATAGCCTATATATAGAGAGGACTTCTCGCAATTTCACACACACTTCAATATACAAATCTCTCTCAAATTCTTCATCAATCTCTGGGTTTTTAGCACACAACTCTGGCGAAGACGAAGAAGGTTTATAGTATTTAGTAAAATAACGGGTTTAGTAAGATTCAATACTTGTAAAAGGGTTGTGTTTATGCTCCATAGCCTATCCGGATCTTATATGTTTCTTATCTATCTATTTCACTTTGTTATTATGAACTTCGTAGCCATGAGAGGCTAAATCTCTCATGAATACTCGGTGATGTTAATATAATAAATAAGTATTTGGTATTATTACGAACTTGTAATTCTTAAGCTTGTGTTAAAGTCCTATCGTGTCTTATCTTGTTAACTTTATTCATCAACTTTGATTGTATACACATAATGTTATAGGTCGAAAGACCCGTTGTGTGCTATATAGTTTTAAAGATTTGTCTATGGTCTTTATCGTTTGATTGGAGAAATCCGCTCACATTATTTGATAAACAAAATAGATTTGATATTATAGTAACTTGATAATTTGCATGACAAATCTGCTTAAGTTAACTAATATAAGTCTTAAGTTAAAACAAGTTAATTTGTAAAAACTTTTTTTGACGAAAAAACCTTTTTATAAGTTAAGTCCTAAAATCGAAGATCGTAATCATTACCATTGCTTAGGCATTATATACAACTATCCGAGTAGTCATACTTCTTTATTATTGAAATCATCATCAATCATATCTCATCTGAAAAAGTCATTAAGATTTCTCTTAAAAACTCGCGATTATATGAACATAATCAAATCCCCATTGACGACCTGGTCTTACCTGAAATATTATACTACATACGTGGGTTATACTTTACCCGCGTGTATCCATTTAATAATCGGTAATTCTAGTCTTATAAATTTAAAGCTTTTAAAACACATCAAAGTTTTTGGCGCCGTTGCCGGGGATTTTAAATTGTTCTATAATCATCTCTTGTTATTTTTTTTAAACATAATTAATCACTTTTTACTCCTAAAAATCAATTTGCTTGCTTGCTGTAACTCTCGTTGCAGAAAGTGCACTGCACTTTTTGCAGTCAATTTTTTTTCTTCCTAAAAGCGTTCTCTAAAACATCCAACAATTCACCTTGGATGCATACGCGTGCTTCCAACTCCGAATTGTCGTATCATTACCCAAACCTGAACGAATCGTAGACTTCGTCGAAGAAACAAGAGAGTCCCATTCGAACGAAGGGACGAACGACCAACACAACCCATAATTGTCTACCTACCCATTTTTGACATCAACTATTTTTGTTACTTTCTTGATATTCTTGAAAATTACAACTCAATAGATGATGAACCCATGTGGGCTACTGACCGTGTTGTCGCTTCGACCCCCGGTTTCGCAATTACCATTCCTGAAACCGCAAACGAATTCGCAATTTAAGGTAACCACCTGACTCTCATTAAAGGAAACTGTTAATAGAAATAATGCCTAAAAACGTTATTAATATTATTCGACTTCACTACTTTTGATAATCATAAAATGTAAAAACGATCTATGTAAAATTAAACGTAAACAAGTAATTAGTCGTACATTTTCATTTAAAAAATTAATCACTTAAAGGTATGAATAAATAAATGCTTAATCTATTTATGATCAAAGGAGTTTTTAATTTTCCTAAACCTTGCATTTTTATAAAGTGTAACGAACATTTTTAAAACTTATACAAAACATTTTTGTATTTATAAGAAATGTTTTATTCAAAATAAATATTTTGAATTCAAATTTTCTCTTTAAAATTGAATAAAACTAATCCAGGAAACACCTCCCCAGGAAAAGATAAAAATAGGAGCGTCCTACTATAGGTGCCCCCCCTTATAGGTATGGGCGGCCCCCTTAGTGATAAGGGGGCCAACATAGGAGCTCAGGGGGCCGGCCATGTAATACGGCTCTCAGCTTTGCCTATAAATAGTGGATTGTTCCCCACAAATTTTTCACCTTGTGCACTCATTTTCTTTCTGTTCAAAATCAGTTTATATATCTCCTAAAATCCTTTGATCATTTAATCTTAAGCTTTTGTTTCCAAGTGATTTGGCAAGAGAATAATACTTCTTATCATCAAGCTACGAAGTATTATAGCTTAGTGTTTACGTAACGTAGTTACGATTGTGGTGTATCTTGTAATTCATTTATATCTCTTGTGATTGTGTGTAATAGTTAGATCGGGTTGATCGTGTTAGTGTTTAGGTGAAGTGATATCTTGTTAGTGTGGTTAATATTTTAGGACTCAAAATACAAGCGTGTGATAGATTGGTTCTAGCTAAGATTAGGACTCAACATTTGGCTTAGTGTCGGAAATTGATGTAAGCTAATTGTGTACAGTTTTCTTCGCCTAAAGGGTGTTTGTTGACATAGTGAAGAGAACTCTCGAGTTGGGTACTCGAGGAGTGGAGTAGGGCGAAGAGGAGCTTCGTTACCGAACCACTATGAATCAGTGTATTGTGGTTTGATCTTTCTAACTCTTATCTCTTATCTTACAAGTTTACATTGTTTTTTATTGTCATTTATTTACTTAACTAGATTGTTCATATTGTGTATACATTGAGATCACATAAAATCGAATGTAACTTTTTATATACAAACGTCACATTAATTTAAAAAGCAGTAAACTATTCAACCCCCCTTCTAGTTTCCACAATTGGTATTAGAAACAGGTCAAACAAGATTTTTAAAATAAACTGAATTTTAAAACTTGAATCGATCTATTGAATCGGAAAAATATTAGAAGGGCAATCTATGCAAAGACCACCACTATTTAAAAGTGATGGATTATTTATTGGAAAAATATATTTGAAACTTATGTGAAATCAAAAGATCTAGATCTTTGGCATGTTATTATCTATGGTGATTTTCCTCCTATTCAAAATAATCCCAAAACTAAAAAGGATGAAATTGTATCATTTGACAAACAAAGCGATGATCTTAAAAAGAAACTTGCTAAAAACAATGAAGCTAAAATGGTAATTTATAATGCTTTGCCTCGTAAAGAATACGAAAGAATTTTTATGTGTAAAATCGCAAAAGAAATTTGGAGCACTTTATTAATTATTCACCAAGGTAATAGTCAAGTCAAGGATATCAAAATAGATCTTCTTGTTCAACAATATGAACAATTTACGATTCCGAAAAAGGAATCGATAGATAATCCTTTTGCTAGATTTAACACTATCGTTACTAGTCTAAAAGCACTTGATGAAGGTTTTTCTGGCAAGAACTATGGTAGGAAATTTCTTAGGGCACTTCATCCTAAATGGCGCGCAAAAGTCACGTCTATTGAAGAGTCAAAAGATTTGACATCACTATCACTTGACGAACTTATTAGCAACTTGGAAGTATATGAAGTGATAATAAAGAAAGATTCCAAAATGGTTAAAGGCAAAAGAGAACAAAGTAGATCTCTTGCCTTGAAGGCTAAAAAGGAATCTAGTAATGAAGAAAGTTCGACCTCCGATAGAGAAGACGAAGAGTATGCTATGGCCGTGAGAGACTTCAAGAAGTTTTTCAAAAGACGAGGAAGGTTTGTAAGACAACCACGTGATAAAAGAAAGTCGTTCCAAATAAGTAAAGATGACAAAAATGGTAAAAGTGAAAGAAAATGCTTTAGATGCGGAGATCTAAAACACCTCATCGGAGAATATCTAAAGACATCAAGCAACCAAAGTCAAAGGGCTTTTGTTTGAGGTACTTGGAGCGATAGCGAGTGATGGGTCATTGTGAGGTTGTAATTTAAGGAAGTTTAAGTTTTAAATTTATATTTTTCCGACTTTACCAAAAACAACACTTTAACGGGTAATGTACCCGGTCAGATGGGAGTTTCGTGGTAGGTAGGGTGTCGATCACTAAGAGCGAGAAACAATCTTCCAATTTATTAATATTTTGGTTATCTAGACTAAGTTAATTCTATTGTATGTTAAACGTATGCTAAACCTATGTTAATCCTAATTCTAATGGATAAGGGGGGTTTTTTTAGCCTCAGAGAGATTGGCACGGGTTTTGTGATGACTAAGATAAATTTAAGACACAATAACACACGCAAGTAAATTAACAAAAAATAAAAGAGCGGTCTAGCCAAATATAAGAAAACTTTATTAGCCTTAATTAATCCAATTAGAACGTTGGTTTGTTTATTTAGTGCAATGATTACTTATCTCGAGGCGGCATATCATTCTTAAGACATAGGCGTTACTTCTTTCTAAGACCTAGATACGATGAATTCTGTCACAATTAAACGTATCTGCATAAAGCATCCTTATTTGCTGATTATAATCTATCTTAGGGGTTAAAGCAATGATAATCTTGTTAAACCCTAGCTCATAGAGACTTTACCCACTTACTACTTAAAGGCAATTCATACACTAGTAGTCCACTAGCCAAGTCTTTACCAATTAATTAAGAACGTACTCGTTGATCTTAAGGGTCACCTGCTGGTCCAACTAAGCTCGCAATCTAAGGGCAAAGATAGGTCATTATTTGTGATCCTATTGGTCTAGATCTATAAATTACTATATGGAGAGCCATCCCGGCATCTAGATTACTTGGTCCGTATCACTAGATCCAGTTGAATGATAGGTCGCATACAAAAGCATGTAAGCAAGTATAAACTGATAAACATAAACAAGCAATCAACGATAAATTAAGCAATCGATATAAACAAAACCAAACATTCAAATCTTCATAATAATGGCTAACACCTAAAGGTATGTGGAAAACTAGAAGGGGGGTTGAATAGTTTACCACTTTTCAGTTTAAGGTTTTAAAGTGTTTATAAAAATTCTAGATTCGACTTTATGTGAATTCAACACTTGCACAATATGAACAATCAATAGGATATTATGAAAAAATAATGTAAGACAAGAGATAAGAGTAAGAACAATCAAACTACAACGCGAGGATTTATAGTGGTTCAGTAACGAAGCACTTATTCGCCCTACTCCACTCCTCGAGCACCTAACTCGAGAGTTTTCTTCACTATGTCAACAAGCTCCCTTATGGCGGAGAAAACCTTACACAACTATTGCTTATCTTGATTTTTAACACTAAGCTAGATGTCGAGTTTTAATCTTAGCTAGAACAAATCTACCACAACTTCATAACTTCCTACACAACTTGACTTCACGACTTGATCACGACTACACAACTTCTTCACATCTTAGTTTTCTTCACACCACTACTTCACCAAGCCACTACTATAATCACACCTAACTAATACTACTAGGAAAGATCACCAAGATCTAACTATACTTACAACAATCACCAAGATCTAACAACTACACAACTTTACAAGATTTACAAATGATTTACAAGTTATGATATGGATGCAATAAGATTGCAACAACACATAAAGGTGTAATACTTCTTCACTTGATGATTGAAGTATTCTTCTCTTGCACTTGAGGAATTGAGCTTGGATCACTTGGAAACAAAGCTTTATGATTAGATGATCAAAGGATTTTAATGAGATGTGTGGGCTGTTTTAGAACAGAAAGAATGAGTGCAAAATGTGAGAAAATAGTGGGGAAAAGTTTAGTATTTATAGGACAATCTGGAGGAGCGTCAGTCTATGGGTGGTCCCCTTAAAATTAAGGGGGCCGCCCGTGTATTTAAGGGGGCCGCCCTAGACTAAGGGCTCCCCAGTTTGTCTTTTGTGTAGGGGGAATTTTCTAGAGTTTTCTAGCCGTTTTAGGTCTGAAAATTTGAATTTCAAAATGTTTATTTTGAATAATATGTTTCTTTTAATTGTAAAAAATGTTTGTAATGTTTATAAAAATGTTTACAACATTTTAAAAAAGTGTGAGGTTGAATAAAAAATTCCTTTGATCATAAATTGCATTAAGCATTTATTTATTGCATTAAGCATTTACTACTAATTACTTGTTTACGTTTAATTTTACATTGAATGTTTTTATTTTATGATTATTAAAACGAAAAGATGTGAAAAATATTAATAATGTTTTTAGGCATTATTTCTATCAACAATCTCCCCCTTTTTGATGATTACAAAATTTAAACTCATTAAATGTAAATCTATTTTTAAACAAGTATTTAGTGAGTTTTATGTCATTTCTCCCCCTTTTTGTAGAATCAAAAAGGCATCGTCAATAATTGCTAGTAAAATCGACAAAATAAATGCTCCCTCTTGATGTGTGCTCCCCCTCGTTCGAGGCCACCAAGGAATCAAGCTATGGTTTCTTGGCTATAAAAATGAGTTAGAACAATATAAATATTTCTAACATGTAGCAAGAAGGAAGGAAAAATATGACAAGTGAAAGCAAACATCAAAGCAAAAGATACTTCATTCATTTAGGACAATGTGTGTGAACTTCACACAAGCATACATAAAGAAAAACAAATATGCTTTAGAAGCATATTAATACAAAAAAAATCCTAAATAGCCATAGAAGGATTTTTGACTTGCTTGCGACACAAAAGGGTTTGACGATTATTTGGAGGCATATTATGATATTAGTTGGTTGGAGAGTTTAGAGCGAAGGCGGTTATGAAAGGGTATTCTTTTTGAACTCTAGGTGGTGGATGAGGTCGAGTGAGGAAGAATTCAATCCAACTGATATCCTCACTTAAAGCAAGGAATTATTTTTGGGTGAAGATGTAACAAGGGCAATACCCAACATGGGTTTCAACTTTGTTAATGTTGAGGGTGTGTGGTAGGTTTGGAGAGTAAGGTGATGAGGGAATGTTGTGTTGTTGTTGTGAGAGATGCATGGCTAAGAGATTTGATAGGTCTTGTAGTTGATTAATATCATCAACTAGGCTTTCTCTACTTGGAGATAGAGGTGGTGTGTGTTGAGTTTAGTTGTCACTTTGAGGTGGAGCTTGAGTGTGAGTAACATGTGAGATGGGAAATGGAGGATGCGAGATAACTTGTGGTGATGTGGGAGTGTCCTTAATGTAAGGATTTGGTGATGCATGATTGGGGTGATTGTTTTCTTGAGATGGTTCATGATGAGGAGTGAGTGGTTTTGGCATTGGTGTAGGTGAACTTACATTGAGCTCATTGGATGTGTTACAAGGGTTTAGTTTCTTCCTCCAAATGGGTTTCACACTCATTTTGGCTACCCTTGATGGTTTGGATGTGGGTTTGTTAGGAGATGTCATTGGTGAGGATGATTGTGATGATGATGGTTGAGGATGTATTTATAGTGGAGGAAAGGTTTAAATTAGGAAGAATGAACATTTAAAGGATCAAATCCAAGAAATGTTTGTGAATTTAGGGAAACAGTAGCTAAGTCTAGGGGGTATTTGGTCAAAAAGGGATGAAAAAACGGATCACCCTTAATTCGGGGGGCGGTCTCCTGAAAGATAAGGGGCCGCCCGTTAAATAAGAGGGCACGCCCTCTGTTGGCTTCTATTTTTCACAGAAAAACGATTTTTCTTAGAATTTTTTTTGTGAGAGTATTTCTATTTTGGTGGTTTATTTGCAGCAAGCCCTATTGAGTTGTATGAGCACATTTAATCATCTAATAAACATATCAAGTCATGAAACCAAAGTAGCATAACTAGTTGATTAAATAAAACAACTAAAGGTTTAAACCATCATAGCAAACAAGTACTAAAGAAAACCAACACATAAGCTTTCCGAATAACCATCAGGATAATCACCACACAAGTTGTTAAGAACACACACATAATTCAAGTAAAAGTGTTTTAAATTACATGTTAGACCTCCTAGCGCACTTCACTCCTATCCTTCACTTCTTCTTCTGCTAAACACTATATAGACAAAAAAAAACGCTTCTTTCATTGCCCTTTCAAAGGACATGAACCTTCCGCCACTCCTTATGCATTTGTTGCGTTTGGTTGAGCAACGTGGTTTGTCGTTTGATAGTAGGTTTTTATACACAATAAAATATATAATATAATATTCCAAAAGAGCAATTAAGAACTTTCCTAAAGTCTTCCTTAAGAAAAGCTCACTCTGAAAGATATATATATATATATATATATAATATAATATAATACGTATAAAACCGGGAAGTATGCTTTCCCGGGTCGTTTCCCCAACGACTTGTGAAATTGAAACCACGCCTTAGTTTGGATTATGATTTGAATAAGAGCAAAGATTGATTTGGTTATCTATGACTACTAAATAAAAGCAACAAATAGAATAAGCACACAAAAGCAATTAAACACTTAAAACAAATAACGGGAACAATTAAGAGACTACAAATAAGCAAGTAAGACCAAATTAAACTTTTAAAAATGCAAACTAAATTTCTAAACCTAAAATAGGACAAAAGAAAATTTTAGGAAAAAGAAAAATATTTTTTTGATTATTTTTGAATTTATTATGAATTAAAAACTAATTTAATCTAATTAAATCCTAAAAAATAGCAAATTAAGTCCTAAAAATTAAGAAAAATGATTTTTAAACTTAGAAAAGTCTAAAATAACATAAAAACTCAGAAAACTTATTTTTAACTATTTTTAAAATTAAAATCCTATTTTTGAAATTAAAAATAAAAGCTTAAAAATGAAAATTAAAATCTAAAAGATGTAAAAATGATTTTTCTTAATGTAAAACTAAAAGTACTTTTTATAAAACTAAAAACTATTTTTTAGTAATTTTCTGAAACTTTTTTCTATTTTTTATGAATTTTCTAAAATTACAACTTTCGAAAATTCCTAAAAAATAAACTAATTAAAAGAAAAATGTGAAAAATTCAGGAAAAATATAAAATGCAACAAAGAATACTAGAAAAATAAAAGTCACAACTCAGCTTATCAAATAAGCTGAGAAAATAGCTTATTTAGCTACGGCTTATAGATTGGGCTTAAGCCCAAATTGTGTTAATCAATTAAAAGAAAGAAGATATAACCGGATGAGCTAATGAAGCAAATGGTTAACACGTTGGGCATTTGTGTGAGAGGTCTTGAGTTCGAAGGGTGTCTAACACCTTTTTGCCATTTTTTTATTTTTCACTTTTTACAAAATCTAAAAGCTGGAACTTGTTTAGGACATTTTTCTAAGCACTTTTAATGAAAAAGGTATAAGCTAAAAATGAGAAATAAGCTCTCTAAGAGCTTATGAGATCACTGTTCACAGAAAGTGAGCTTTTGAGCTCACTTTAGCTTGATTGGACTTATAAGCTTGCACAAGCTTTAATATAAGCTTATTTTTGAAAGCAAAAGCTATTCTAAATAGCTTATGATGACTACTATCTAATTTTAATAAGCCACTTAACCTAAGAACACTAAAAGCTAATTTTATTTGAAGATAAAAACAGCATACTCAAGAATGAACTTACAAAGCTTAAAATCAAGTTAAGCACAAAAGCTTAATAATCAAAGACAGAAGCTAAGCTTATAGAGAATAATCTAGCTACTTATAAACTATGAGTTCAAGTAATAAAAACTGGAACTATAAGCTAAAATTCTAAGGTTAAAAGGTTGAACTAGTTACTTCTGTTTTTTTGGTCTTTTTGGATTTTAAATGACATTTTAAGCTAAAATGGACTAAGTAATTAAGCTAAAATCTAAAAATCAAGGCCAATACTATATTAAGCTATATCTAATCTAAAAGTGAACTGAATTTTAGAATCTAAAACCTAAGATTACTAACTAAATGAAACCTAAAATGACAGCAGTGGTAACTTTGATTACCACCGCTGATGCAAATGGCAAAGCCACAAATCAAAGTTGCAGGCACCCAATTTGGTTTCTACTGCATTTGATACACTCAATGAGTGTTAAACAACTTCTAGCAAACACACCTCAAGCCTTAACAAGCTTAGAACAAATTTAAACAAACAAAGAAAAAGAACAATGATCCCCTTGTGCTGAGAACACCAAATTAAGACCTAAGTCTTTCAATTTTGAAATCTAATCTCTAAAATTCTTTCACAATTCATTTTTAACCTCCAATGATACTTCTCAAGGAGAATGCACTATTCTTTTTTACTTTTAGAGGTCAAACTAGACTAAACCAAACACTCCTTTATGTAAGACAGATTTCAAATGAGCTTGTGAAATTAAAATCTAATGATCCAAACCTAATTACCAGATAACTATTAGCTTAAAACAAGCTTAATAAACATGATTCATTAATCAAATAAGCTAAAATCTATTATCTACATAACTGCTAACTATATTTTTTTTGGTTTTTTAGATTTTTAGACAAATTAAACTATAACAAGATCCATACTATATTAAGCAAAAACAGATAATCAAACACACTTAATAAGCTATAATAAAGGTAAATAAGCACTAGTAAGAAAACAGATTAGGCAAATAAGCAAATCTACATTAACAAGCACTTATAAAACTAGATATTAAAGAACATAAGATAATAAATGAAAACTTACTTTAAGCCTCAGCTAAACATAAGCTAAATTTAATTAAGTAGATACAAGCTCTAGCTTATCCATATGGATAAGCTAGTAAAGTCCATGGGAGCTCATCCATGGTTAGCTCCCTTCCAAAAGCTCAAAATATCCAATAAGCAAAGGTAGCTTGAACTGTTTTAATGATTTAAGTATGATTAAGGCTAAATTAAACTCAAATCATGAGCTTAAAGACTCACGGGAGCTGAAAATGAGCTTATGAGAGCTTATTAGTACAAGTGACTTATGAAGTGAACATTTATAAATGCAAGTAGAAACTTATGAAAGCAAAACTAAATTTCATTAATCTAAGAAGCTTTGTTACACAACTGAAATCAAAATTACAATGGAATTAAACTGTAATTAAACTAAAAACTTTTAAGCTAAAAAAAACTTGAAAATTAAGAGTAAAAAAAACTAGCTGCTTGTGTGTGTGAAATGTGGGACTATTTATAGCCTTTTGGTGAACCTTCTAGTCCTTCCTTGCTTCATACGCTCCCTTCCATCTCATCCGTACGATTTTCCAATCATTGGATCATAATTGTTGGCCGTTGGATCAAGTTTGTGTACACACGGATTGCCAGCTTGGCAATCCATGATGTGACACTTGTGTGCTTCTTCTGAGTGTAGATTTAGTGTAAAAATCCATCCTTTGTGTGCTTTTAGTCTTCCAACGCGGCATACCCTATGTGGGTTTGGACCAATGAGCTTGTTTGATGATGTGATGACCTTGCACACGTGTTCTTCTTCCCCTGAATTGTCTAAATTATCCCTTAATTATGATTTGCCCCATGATTTAACCTGAGGGTTAATTGTAGGAGACGATGAACAGTAAATTTTTCATTGGCGCCTTTTATAACTGAAAACGGGGTAAATGGATTTAAACTTTGGGGATATGGCAACTTAAGTCCCCCAATTTGTTAGGTGTAAAAGTAATACACATCCAAGTGTATTACAACTTTCAGAAATGGCACATTTGGTCCTTAGACTTTTATAAAAGGGTAATGGGCTTTTTGATAAGTTTAAGGCCCATTAAGCCTTAGGGACCATTTATGTAACTTTTGGAACTTGGGGGACTTAAATGGAAACATTGGGATTTTTTGTCTTCTAGTGGTTGACTTCTGTTGACCAAGGTTTGACTTTTCTTGGCTTCGGCTTTGAATCCTTGGCTTCTTTTGTGCTCTTCTGATTCCCGTGTCCGTGTTTGTCCGTTTTTGACGGTTTTCTTTTGATTTTTGTCTTATCCGTACCTGCACACACAAAACACATAAACAAATATATTTTTGCCATTTTTAGTCTGTTTTGGTTCATTTAGGGTCATTTTTGGTATAAACAGATATGTGTATTTTACACTTATCAAAGACATTGCTTACCAAATTGATCACAGACGGGAGAAAAAGTCAAGGCGTAAAAATATGCCATATCCTCGATTCACAAAGGCTATCATTGATTACTTCCTCTCCAAGCACAAATCTCTCAAAAAGCTCAAGTTTTAACACTTTCACACAATCAAGGATGACGGTGTTGTGAGCAGACTCAAATTTGTCAGAATGGGTGAAGATGTTCAGCAATATGGTCTCGCCATTCCTGCTACTATGCTTAATAACGAGATTATTCAATCATAATCATACAAGATGTTTATCCTGTATTCTACTGGTCAAATACCTCCAAAGAAAAGCAGAGGGAAAGGTTTACAAGGGAAGAAGACTGCAAATACCCCTGAAGAATCTGTTGATGTGTCTGATGAGTCTGAACCAGAACCTCTTATCAGAAGGAAAACCTCTAGCAGAAGAGTTAAGAAGAAAGCCACCATATCAGTTAATGACAACATCGTTCCTGAACCAGACATAACTTTGGAATTAGGAAAATCTATCAGCTTAACTAAAGCTGCAGCAAGACAAGTTCATGCCACTCATGCAAGAATTATCTCAGAATCTGTCCCCGAACCTGCGAGAAGAAGAC
>BQNB010030779.1:29852-54559 GCA_026074375.1 Tanacetum coccineum
TCTCTATGTAAATTTCTCAATTTAACCATATTAAAAGCTAACGGGTCTTAGTTTGGTCTAATTTGCAATGGTTATGAAATTTTGCAAGTGCGCCCATTGCTTCAAGCTACTGATCAAGAGGATGGTAAATTTACTAAACTTAACTGGCTTCTTTAGATTAGGTCCTAAAGACCATAAAGAACGAGCTGTTTAATGAGGTCTTAGAAAGTTGGATAGTTAGCCCGTATCTCCTACAAAACTGGCATGGGGTGAAGTGCAACTAGTCTAATGGAACAGTGGTAATCACTAAGCTGTAGTTTTTTTATTATACTTGGTTCAAATTAACATGGGCAATGCGTAGATAATAAATTAAAATATTTTATATCTTGCAAGGATCTATCTGTATGAAAATTTCAAGAACCACTTTCATCGAGCAATGTTAGCAATAATCCTTTCACGGACAATATTACAATGTTCCCATCTGCTTCCGTTCTCACCTTAATGTATCCATCTTTGATATTTGCTCTCAAATCAATATTTACCAGTTACATATTATTATTTTTCTTTTGACGTAATTATAAAATTTCAATTTGTGAGGGATCTACGGAATAATGATTTCATGGGAAGCATTCCAGACTCAGTTGCCTCCCTTCCACACTTAAACCCATTTGTGATCTCCCACCAAACCAGTTTAATGCAGTTTTTAGAATATTAGTGAAGCATTTATGCATCGAACTAATATGAGTGTTGTTTCTTCATCTAGATACTACGACTGTAATATATATTTCAACAAAGAGCTTCCTATAAGTCGGAAGTCTTCTAGGCTTGCTACACAGTGAGGACTCTTATTTTTCACACTTAAGAATGATTAAATTATCAAGGATTCGAATAATGCATTACAAACAATTTACATGAAATAGAAATTACTTGAGCTAAATGGGGAATGGGTAACACAGGGTGAATAATACTGTTTTGTAACAATAACAATCACACTGGTTTTTGTAACAATAATAACCTTGTAAACTCTTTTATTCAAATATGTAGATTATTATTGTAATAATATTGTTTTGTAACAATAAAAATCACATTGGATTTGGTACTTATTTAAAAGAGGACTAGAAAGTGCTTGCATATGAACCGACCCCTTTTAACCCGTAAACTAAGAAATAAGCTGTCTCCACATGAACCGTTTTTGACCTACCCAACCCGCCTAAGATATCCATCTTGCCACATTAAAAAAGCATACATGTCATGCACAAAATAAAACTGAATAGACGGAGTAGATGATAGATCTGTTCTTACAACTTCTGGTTATTTATATCGAGCTCTGCTTCAAGCAGGTAAACTGTTACAAATAGTCTCTCTTCTCCCTTAACTTTTGTGATGGATGCATTTCTTTTAAGTGAGGTCTTCATGACATGATAATATGAATAGATTTATATAAAGTTTGTTAGTAATATAATTAGAGTATGGTTACCCTTAGGTTATAGGTAGATTAGAGTGCGAAAAAAGTTACGAGTATGTCATGTGTACCACAAAAAGTTTTCTCGATATCATACTCATGGTGTAACTTTTTGGTTATGACATGTTAGAGTAAGTTTGATATTGACATTGAATTTGAAAGTCTCTTGATATTTGAGGCTAGCTAGAGAGGCTATGAGTGTGGTGTTTCAGTTAACTCCCCAAATGTGCTGCCAATGGACGAATGACGAGGTTTCGCTTGTTTTAGTGTGAGATTTTCGTTTCTATTGCTTTAATTTTTTATTAGTGATATAATTAGATTGTGAGATGCCTTAGGAGTTAAGAGTTAGGTCATAGGGTAGACTATACTGCGAACAAAGGATAGTTTGTTTTCTGGGTATAGCTAAAGAGGCTGTGAGTTAGGTAGCGGCAATGGACGGATGACGAGGTTCTACAATTATAGATAAATGTTCAGTTTGTGATTTTTTAGGAAGGATATAGTGGTAGTTGATCCATGTAGTTGATGTTTTGGCTTCCCTTTTGTTCAACCACCCGTTCCACACCAAGTTTTTGGCGAGTCTTTTTTTTGCAGGCAAATACTTTACTTACACACCAAGTTTTTGGCTATTCTCGTCTTCAATTCTGAATTTGAACAATTTTGAGTTTCATATATGTATGTTATGAGAATAATGTTCTTTACATTATTTCTGGTTATTTAGTTTTCATTGGTAAAGAGTCCCACATACATAAACGTGTACGAGTATATATAAAACCCAAACAACAAACTCGATCACATCGCTGAATCTATGTATCTAGGAATTACTTTATCTATTCATATGAAATGTTAATTAATTAAGCATGTTTGGATTTCTGTATAATTCTAACTTATAATTTGCTTATTGTCATTTCTTTTATTTTTGTTATCGCGGATAATTTATCAACTTTTACGTTTTATTATCGGATGAACATTTATTTCTTTTTGTTGTTAATGCACTTAGTAAATGTGTTACGGCATTTATAATTGACTAAGCATTCATTAATTTTTTTCATTAGATAATCATAAGGCTCGCCCGCTCATCAGGCGGGCTATGCAAGAAATGAGTAACCATACTAAACTATAATCAGGTTTAATATGGACGTGTGTGATACTAATAAATAACATAATGTTTATAATAAATTATAAACTGATGGATTAATAACTATGAAATGTTACTAGCAAAATGCATGTATGTAAGTGTTTATCTTCCAATTGACATTAACTTCACAATGACAATTACTAAATGCCAAGTCTATAGACTATCAAAGATTTGTTTTCTTTTAACAAAGACGGTATTCTCACACGGACAGCTATATGTCACACTATCAATAATGAAACAAAAAAGAGGAATGAAGATTCTATGTTTACACAAACACAAAAACCAATATATATATATATATATATATATATATATATATATATATATATATATATATATATATGTGTGTGTGTGTGTGTGTATATATGTATATATGTATATTTTATGGTCATAATAAAAGAGAAGACAGTTGTTAGATTAATATTAGTCTTATGTCAAATGGTGAAACCGATAGGACACGAAAACCCTTAATTTGGGTTCCGTGTATGGCTATAAACAAATACTAATTATTTTTTTCCCTGGTATAGGGCAACAGGTATGGATGCAACTTCCAACTCCATAATATCCACAGATGTTAGGAATGCTTTCTCTCTTCTGTCAACAAGTTCCGGGCCTTCAAATTGGCAAGAATAATCATCATCCTTTGATCAGTTTGCAAATGGAAATAATAATTGATATAGTATTTCTATACACTAAAATAATATAAAATATATAATATTCCAAAAGAGCAGTTAAGAACTTTCCTAAAGTCTCCCTTAAGAAAAGCTCACTCTAAAAGATATATATAATATATAATACGTATATTTAACCGGGAAGAATGATCACCCGGGTCGTTTCCCCAACGACTTGTAAAATTGAAACCACGCCTTAGTTTGGTTTTGATTTGTATAATAGAAAAGAGTGATTTGTTATCTATGACCTACTAAATAAAAGCATACAAATAGAATAAGCACCAAAAGCAATTTAAACACTTAAACAATAAATTTACTTTGAGTTAACAAATTAAGTGTTACAATAAGCATAATTAAGTCCAAATTAAAATTTTAAAAATGCAAATTGATGATTTCTTAAACCTTAAAATAGGACCAAAAGAAAATTTTAGGAAATAGGAAATTATTTTTTTGATTATTTTGACTTTTATTATGTTTTTAAATTAAAAACTAATTTAATCAGATTAAATCTAAAAAATAGCAAATTAAGTCTAAAAAATTAAAAGAAATGATATTTTTAAACTTAGTAAAGTCCTCTTAAACTTAACATAAAAACTCAAAAAAAACTTTTTTTTAACTATTGTCTAAAATTTAGATAATTCCTATTTTTGAAATTTAAAAATAAAAGCTTATTTTTAAAAAATGAAATTTAAAATCTAAAAGATGTAAAATTGATTTTTCTTAATGGAAAAACCAAAAGTTACTTTTTATAAAAACTAAAAACTATTTTTTAGTAATTTTTTGAAAATTTTTTTTTCTATTTTTTTTGAATATGTTGATAACAGATTACAACTTTCGAAATATTTCTAAAATAAACTATTAATTAATGAAAAATGTAAAATTCTGGGGAGAAAATATAAAATGCAACAGAAGTGGAATATAGAAAATTAAAAGTCACAACTCAGCTTAGTCAAATAAGATGAGAGAAAATAGCGTATTTAGCATACGGTTATGAGATTGGGCTTAAGACCGAATTGTGTTAATCAATTAAAAGAAAGATGATATAACCGGGGATGAGTAATGTGAAGCAAATGGAGGTTTTACACGTTGGGCAAAGATTTGTTGTGAGAGGTCTTGAGTTCGAAGGGTGTCTAACATCCTTTTTGCCCATTTTTTTTTATTTTTCACTTTTTACAAAATCTAAAAGCTGGAACTTTGTTTTTAGGACCATTTTCGTAAGACACTTTTTATTCCATGAAAAAGTTATAAGCTAAAAATGAGAAATAAGCTCTCTAAGAGCTTTTGAAATCACTGTTCACAGAAAGTGAGCTTTTGAGCTCACTTTAGCTTGATTGGACTTATAAGCTTGCACAAGCTTTAATATAAGCTTATTTTTGAAAGCAAAAGCTATTCTAAATAGCTTATGATGACTACTATATAATTTTAATAAGCCACTTAACCTAAGAACTCTAAAAGCTAATTTTATTTGAAGATATATTACAGCTTGTAACTCAAGAATGAACTTACAAAGCTTAAAACTGAAGTGTTAAGCATCCAAAGCTTAATATCAAAGCCAAGAGCATAAGCTTATAGAGAATAATCTAGCTACTTATAAACTATGAGTTCAAGTAATAAAAACAGGAACTATAAGCTAAAATTCTAAAGTTAAAAGGCTAAACTAGTTACTTCTGTTTTTGGTCTTTTGGGTGTTTGAGAATGGACATTTGTAAATGCTAAATTACACCAAATTTAAGCTAGAAATTTGAAAATGCAAGTCTAAAAGATAATTAAGCTATGTTCTAAGCTAGAAGAAACTTAAATTTTATGAACCTAAACCTGAGATTACTAACTAAATGAAACCAAAAGATGGCTTCGTCGGTTGTCAGCAGAAGTAACTATGGTTACCTAATGCTTGTGCAAATGGCAAAGCCTTAAAGCTCAATTCGCAGTCTTCATGAGGGTATAGTCCTGCAATACTCCATCTTTGAGTGTTATGAATTCAAGTTGAACACAAACCAAGCCTACAAGGGCTTGAGTTAAATTTGAGCAAGTAAATTAATAGTAAAAAATTGCCCCGTGGTGCTGAATCACTAATTATAAGCCACAAAATTGAGATATACGTTTTAAACAATTGATCTTCAAAACCTACTCATATATTCCTTAACAAATATGATAACTAACTATCCAAAATGAAAGCTCAAGATAATTTTGACCTTTTTTTTTTTGAGGTCAAATAAGATATTCCATAACAATCATCTTATCAGTATGACAAAATTCAATAGAGACTTTAAAATGCTAATCCACCTTTAACTAAACCTTGATACCAGACATTCTCTAGCTTATAATAAGCTTAACAAAACATGATTTATCAAACTATTTAAGGATGAGATTGAAAAGCCTACACTATGTATTTTTGGGTTTTTTTAAATTTTTAAAGAAAATGTAATTGAAAATAAAGTTCTAAGCTACTAAATCTAAAGACAGATTAAGGAACATATATGATAAGCACAATGAGATACTTAAAAGCACAAACAAGCAACTAGATTAAGCAATTGATAAATCTAAAAGCAAAATGAGCAGTTTTAAGCATACTAAGTTAAACGCCGAAGGAAATTTAAAAGGAAACTTACACAATTTGCTTAGCTAAACAGAGAGCTTAGAGCTCTAATGTGTCTATATCAAAGACTCTGGGTTTTCAAGGAGTAAGCAGGGAAAGTACATAGTGATTCCTTCGAAATGGAGCCCCTTGCCATAGGCTTTTAAGCGCAAAGTTCTAAGGTAATAAGTTCAGTGATTTTAAGACTGTATGTATGAATTAAGGTTATTGTTTTAAACAAGCTCAAATATTTCAAGCTATTATATGACTTGAGCAGGTAGCTAATTAGCTTGTTTGAGCGTTATGACATTAAAAACAACTTATTTGAAACTAGAAAACATGGATTGTAATTAAACTTCATGATGGGATTACAAAGCTTAAATCTACTAAGTTACAAACTAATTAAAAGAAAATTACATTTAAAGGAATATTTGCATAGCTTTAATTGTAAATGAAACTAAAATGAAAAGCTAGACTACTTTTGTTTGTGAGAGTAGTGAGCTTAGTTATAGACTATCATAGATCCTTCGTAGGCCTCCCTTGCTTCCCATGCGTCATGCCAATCCATAGGCAATTCATTCCATCACTCATTGGGGCTTTTGAATCTAAGACTGTTGGTATCAATAATCCTTCTCACTATGGATTTGACAGCTAGGCTAATCCCTTGATGTGTCATTTTGTGAATAGTTGGTTGAGTGAAACCAATGTAAAAAGACTCTTCTGCCTTGGTGCTTTCCTTCATCCACGTGGATGAATTGATTGGGTTAAGCCAATGTGGAGCCTTGATATGGACTGATTTGCCTGCATCCTGTGTCTTCGAAACCCTTGATTTATGCTTTGTACCCATTTGTATTGACAAATAGCCACATGTTTACCTTGAGTGGTGATTGGTAGGGCATGGGTGGATTAGTAACATCCCTTGGTGCATTTTCTAACTGAAGCAGGTGAGTTTAAAATGTTTTCGAACTTTGAGCTAATGGCAACTATATGTCATCTGTCTTTGGTCTAATAAAAGCTTTTGTGTAAAGGGACTTTCAAAAATGACAAAAATTTTTTTAGGGGGGGGTGTTTGTTATTCCCCTGTGGTTTTAATAAAAGGGAAATGGGCTTAGGGTTTTGGGCTTTGGATCCGGGTCGGGTGTTGTGTTTTGATACTAGGTTTAGGGCTAATTATACGTCAAGGACCTATTTTGTGTTAAATGTCTGAAACTTAAGGATGATTTGGAATTTTTTGGATTTTTGTCTTATATTGTCTACTTTGACTATTGGTGTGACTGTAGGGTTGGACCATTTAAGGTTGACTTTTTTGACTTTGGCTTTCGGCTCTTGCACACTCTTCCGTTCTCGTATTCAGCTTTTGTTTGCCCTATTTTGTTATTGTTTTCCCTGGTATATGGCAACAGGTATGGATGCAATTTCTAACTCCATAATATCCACAGATGTTAGGAATGCTTTCTCTCTTCTGTCAACAAGTTCTGGGCCTTCAAATTGGCAAGAATAATCATCATCCTTTAATCAGTTTGTAAATGGAAATAATAATATCAGCTTAGAACAGCCTGGAATGTCCCAGGAACTACAAAATACAACTAGAGATAACCACGTCCATGACTTTCATTCATTTAGATCACCTCATGAAATCGATCGCTATTATTCTAATTGAAATCGATCAGATAATATTTTTCAATAAGAGATTAGAAGGGCTTATAGAAAGCATCACTAAATTCTATGTCGTATTGCAGGTATCTAAAGCTCATATATCTTTTTAGAAATAAGAATCGTGTCTTGGTCACCATACTTCAAATATCATTTAATCTACTTCCAGGAAATCCATAGTCTTCTTCGAGAAGGTGTTTCTGCTGATAAAATATCATTACAATTGTCACCGTGGCATCCGCCTTATTTGAGTTTCTACCACCCTTTATTAGAAAACAGGTATATTTACATAATGTATCCGCACAAGCAAATATATCTCTTTTAACTTTCTGTCTCTATGTATAGATCCTTTCCTATCATGCAACTTCTCATGTATCATGAATATGATGACTCCGCTAGTTGTCTCAGGTATAAATCCTTTCCTATCTTTTTAACTTTCTATCTCTATGTAAATTTCTCAATTTAACCATATTAAAAGCTAGCGGGTCTCATTTCAGTCCAATTTGCAATGGTTATGAAATTTTGCAAGTGCGCCCATTGCTTCAAGCTACTGATCAAGAGGATGATAAATTTACTATTTGAGTGAAACCTAATGGCTTCTTATGATTAGGTCCTAAATGAAGATAAAAGATCGATGTAGTGTTTAATGAGGTCTCTTAGAATTAAAGTTGTGATTGGTAGCAGTGGTCTCGTACAAAACTGGCATGCATTGTCCTTCTGGGGTGATGTGCAACCAGTCTAATGGATACAGGCGGTATCACGTAAGCTGTGTAGTTTTTTTATTTATACTGGGGTCTAATTATTTACATGGGAATGCGTTGATAAAGAGTGTAATTAGTTTTGTATATCCTTTGCATGGAGATTTCTGTTGGGAAAAGTTCACGCATTCCACTTCCATCGAGCAAGCACTATGCTGGCTCGCATCTTAGTGGATTGTAAGATTATGAGGTAGTTGTTGAGTGTTTTATCAATCTTTCTCCAGAAGTCAAAGAATGGCGTTACCTCTTGAGTATATTGTGATTTAATTAAATGTGGAGCACTATAATCCTTGCACCGGACAATATTACAATGTTCCCATCTGCTTACCGTTCTCTCCTTAATGTAGCCAATCCTTTGATATTGGCTCTCATAACTCAATATTTACCAGTTACATATATTATTACTTTGTCTTTTGACGTAATTTATAAAATTTCAATTTGTGATGGGATATACGGATAATGATTTCATTGGGAAGCATTCCAGCTCAGTTTGCCTCCCACTTCCACACTTTTAAACCCATTTGGTGATCTCCCAACCAAACTGTTTAATGCTAAAGTTTTTTAGATATTAGTGAAGCATTGATGCAGTACGAACTAATTGAGTGTTGTTTCTTCATCTAGATACTTACGGAATGTAATATATATTTTTTTTTTTTTTTTCAACAAAGAGCTTCCTATAAGTCGGAAGTCTTCTAGGCTTGCTACACAGTGAGGACTCTTATTTTTCACACTTAAGAATGATTAAATTATCAAGGATTCGAATAATGCATTACAAACAATTTACATGAAATAGAAATTACTTGAGCTAAATGGGGAATGGGTAACACAGGGTGAATAATACTGTTTTGTAACAATAACAATCACACTGGTTTTTGTAACAATAATAACCTTGTAAATTCTTTTATTCAAATATGTAGATTATTATTGTAATAATATTGTTTTGTAACAATAAAATCACTCATTATTGATTTGGTAACTTATGTAAAGGGTGACTAGATATAGTGCTTGACCATATGAACCGACCCCTTTTTACCCGTAAACTAAGAAATAAGTTGTCTCCACATGAACCATTTTTGATCTCTACCCACACGGCTATGATATCCATCTTGCCAACATTAAAAATAGTCAATACTGTCATGAACTAAAATAAAACTGAATAGACGGAGTAGATGATAGATCTGTTCTTACAACTTCTGGTTATTTATGATCAAATACACCGACTTCTATAGCAGGGATATCGGGCTCTGCTTCAAGCAGGTAAACTGTTTCAAATAGTCTCTCTTCTCCCTTAACTTTTGTGATGGATGCATTTCTTGTAAGTTAGGTCTTCATGACATGATAATATGAATAGATTTATATAAAGGTTGTTAGTAATATAATTAGAGTATGGTTACCCTTAGGTTATAGGTAGATTAGAGTGCGAAAAAAGTTACGAGTATGTCATGTGTACCACAAAAAGTTTTCTCGATATCATACTCATGGTGTAACTTTTTGGTTATGACATGTTAGAGTAAGTTTGATATTGACATTGAATTTGAAAGTCTCTTGATATTTGAGGCTAGCTAGAGAGGCTATGAGTGTGGTGTTTCAGTTAACTCCCCAAATGTGCTGCCAATGGACGAATGACGAGGTTTCGCTTGTTTCAGTGTGAGATTTTCGTTTCTATTGCTTTAATTTTTTATTAGTGATATAATTAGATTGTGAGATGCCTTAGGAGTTAGGAGTTAGGTCATAGGGTAGACTATACTACGAACAAAGGATAGTTTGTTTTCTGGGTATAGCTAGAGAGGTTGTGAGTCAGGTAGCGGCAATGGACGGATGACGAGGTTCTACAATTATAGATAAATGTTTAGTTTGTGGATTTTTTTAGGAAGGATATAGTGGTAGTTGATCCATGTAGTTGATGTTTTGGCTTCCCTTTTGTTCAACCACCCGTTCCACACCAAGTTTTTGGCGAGTCTTTTTTTTGCAGGCAAATACTTTACTTACACACCATTTGTTTGTGGCTGCTCACGTCTCAAGTCGTGTGTGTTTGAACAAGTTTGGAGTTTTCATATAGTATGTTATGAGAATAATGTTTCTTTAATTTATGTTTGGTTATATAGGTTTTCATGGGTATAAAGAGATCCCAGCATTTATCATAAACGTGATGTTACTGTGTATATTAAAACCCAAACAACAAACTCGATCACATCGCTGAATCTATGTATCTAGGAATTACTTTATCTATTCATATGAAATGTTAATTAATTAAGCATGTTTGGATTTCTGTATAATTCTAACTTATAATTTGCTTATTGTCATTTCTTTTATTCTTTGTTTTCGCAGGAATAATGTATCAAACTTTACGTGTTATTAATCGGTATGACATGTATTTCTTTTTGTTGGTTAATGGGCGATTCATGTTAATGTGTTAGAGGGCATTATAATTGACTAAGCATTCATTAATTTTTTTTTTTCATTATGGATGTATATCATAAGATCGCCCCGCCGGTATCATTAGGCTGGGTATGCAAGATGAATGTAACCATAATAAACTTTTTAATCTAGAGTTTAATATGGAGGTGTGAGTACTTATAAATAAATAATGTGTATAATAATATTTATTATAAACTGTTGGATTATATATACTATGAAATGTTAAATAGCAAAATGCGATGTATGTATGTGTTTTATCTTCAAATTGGACATTAATTCACAATGACATATTATACTAAATGCCAAGTCCAATTGACTTCAAAGAAATTGGTTTTCTTTATAAACAATGACAGGTATTCTCACATAGACAGCTATTATGTTTACCTATTCAATAATGAAACGCAAAAAAAAAAGGATTATGGAAGATTCTATGTTTACACAAAACACAAAAAAACCAATATATATATTATAGTATTTATACTATATATATGTAATTATATATATTATATATATATATATTATATATTTTGTATATATATGTATATATGTATATATATATATGTATATATGTGTATATATGTGTTATATATGTATTATATGTATATATGTACTTTAATATGCTCGTGTGTGATACTAAGTAAGTATATAATGTTTATTAATAATATATAAAATGATGGATTTTAAGTAAATCTATCGATAAATGTTACTTGCCAAAATGCTTTGTATGTGATTGTTTTTCTTCCTAGATTTGACATTAACTTCACACAATTGACATTTACTAAAGCAAGCATAGATTATCAAAGATTGGTGTCTTCTTTTCAATAAAAGATCGGTATTCTCACACGGACAGAAACTATATGTCTCAACTATCCATAGAAAAATAAAAAAGGAATGAGCTTCTTTTGTTGACACAAACACAAAAACCACTTATTATATATATTTATATATATATTATTTATAGATTATATACGATATATATATATCTTATGATATAGATGTGTGTGTTATATGTAGTGTATTGTGTATATATGTATGTATTATATATGTTGGTGCATGAAAAGTTGTTGAAAATTCCACAAGCCCGGTTGTAACATCTCTGTTTATATCAATATCATCTTCGTCTATCCGTGTAATAACTACCATGTGATCTGATATCATCTTGCTCATCCGTGTAACATATCATGTTTATGAATATCATCTCGAATTATGGTTTAACAGATCATGTTATAGTAACAACATTTGACTCAATCGTTTGACATATCATAGAATTATATATATTTACGTATGTATAGATATATATTATATATATCGTTTGGGAAATAGAAGGGCGGGTTCATAGCTTACAATGTGCTTGAGCGGTTTTATAAGAGTGATACTTCCAAAAAAGTTTAGTATGGAGTTATATGTTTACCCATTCTTAAATTTTGAACTAAAGCACTAACTACGAAAGTATATCATTATATACAACAAATAATAATGTAAAGAGATAAGGAGATGAAACAACAAAACCAAGACATCAAGATTTAATATCAGTAGGTTCGGAACTTACGTAGCACCTCTGGCGACAATAATCCACTCCTCGAGTATCCGACTCTGTGGTTTCATACTAGGTCAACAAGCTCCTTTAGACATGAGAAAGTTAACCGTTTATACGGCGCTTGGTTATTTTCTGACAACTAGCGAAATGTCAGAGTCCTAATTATGTAGCTAGACCAATCTACCACTTCACAGGTATATCACACTACAGAATCTACACTATCGGAACTACACAATATCAAAATCAAACAAAGTCACAAGATAATTTAATAGAGATTTGGAACATTAGAAGAAGAGAGGAGAGATCACTAATCAACACTTTGTTTCTTGGCGAATACGAGGTTCTTCTCTTGCACTTGATAGAGAGGAAAGATGAGATGAAGAAGATAAGATAAGATCACTTGAAACAAGATCTAAGTATGTTAGTGATCAAAAATTACTTTAGTGAGGAGGAAAGAAGTTTTAGATATGAGAAAAAGAGTACTGAAAAATTCCGTGCAAAGAGGAATGATTTTTCAGAATGGGGTAGAAACTAAGTATTTATAGACTGTAGAGATTATTAACGGTCGCAATGGTGGCGGTTTCCCATATAGACTATAGGGGGGGGAGCCGCCAGGTCCTTATATGGGTGTGGTCGTGGGGGCTGTGGGGATTTCTGGTGAGGGTGGTAGTCGCCACCTTGAATCCCTTCCTTTTTGTCTTTTTGTGTGGGAATGTTATATTGGTGTAGAGCTTGCGTTTTTGGGGGAAATTTTGAATTTCAAATTTTACGTTTTTAATAATATACTTTTCTTTTAAATTAGGAAAATATTTTGACTATAATTAATTTTGTGAAAATATTTTGTAATAAATGTAATGGATTGAGAAGAAAAATAATTTGTCTTGATCACTTATCATGCTTAATGAATTTGTTTCGTTCCATACCTTAAGTGATCACTATTCTTAGATGAAATGGAATTGTTTCCTGATTAATAATTTGTAACGTTTATTTTATCGTATACGGTTTTTACAATTTTGTTATTATCTCAAAACGTTGTGAAGTCAAAAAATATAAATAACATTTTGTAGAAATTATTTGTAAATAACAATCTCTCTCTTTTGATGATGAAAAAATATTAAACTCATTTTGTAGAAAAAGTTAATAGTTATTCACATTATTATTTATATGAGTTTTGCCTAGTTATTCCCCCTTTGTGTCGATTCAAAAAAGATGATCTCAAGTTAGTTGTATGAAGAAAGAAAGTCAATCGATATCAAGACTCGCCTTGATGTTATGCTCCGTCCTTGTTCGAGGGTGGAACAATGGATCGGTTCTTACGAAATTGGTTTTGCGACAAAACAAAGTTTAGTTAGAAGTACAAGTGCAAGTACAAATATCTCATGAATATTAACATAGTTATACAGTGCATTTCAACCTATAAAGAAATTTCATTCAACTGCATAATGATCAATTCATAGTGGTACTTTATTTAATTGCTTTATGCTTATGATCATTACAAGACAAGGTAAACATAAATTAAGACATAAAACATAAATTGGTTAAATCTTGAATTATAGTAGATGCCATAAGCAAAAGGTGGTCATTCGATTATTTAGGTTCTCATGAATGTAACACCATAGTTATACATGCATTTCAACCATAAAGAAATTTTATTCAACACATAGTAGATCAATACCATAGTAGTATGATCATTACAAGATAAGGTAAACATAAATTAAGACATAAAGGATAAACTAGATAGATCTTGAAGTATAGTAGATGTCATAATCAAAAGGTGGTTGTTTGATTATTTAGGTAGGTTAATTTTCCAAAGGAATCCATTATGGTGAAGAAGGAGGTGATAGGTTGGTTGCTTCAATAGCTTGTTGTAGATTAATTTCGAGAAGATTAGACAAGTGATGAAGTTCATGTGCTATTTGGTTTTGAGTTGGGTTTTGAGGAGGTGAGGGAGATGATAAAGAGTTTGTTGTTATAGGAGATGTAGGTGGAGTCCTATTTGGTGGAGGAGAAGGTGGTGATGGTGGAAGATGGTGGCTTTGTCTCCAAGGTTCAAGAATGGCCTTTTTGTGTTTTCGTGAGTAATCACGAGGGGATTTGCTAGAGGATGACATTGAGACTTTGAGGGGAAGTGAAAGGTGTATAAGAGAAGTGGTGATTGAGATGAAGAAGAATGTTGTTTATATAGAGGAGTTTTGGGAAAGGCATGGTGTTGAAGAACAAAGATTCTAAGGAGTGTTTGGTTTAGAAAGGAAAGATTGGCTGGACCTAGTGGGAATAGGGTCAAAGTTGCAGATAAAGAGGAGACAGGAGAATATCGTGGTTCCTCTGAAGGCGGTCCCTTATATCAGTGGCGGTCCCATATATATTAGGGAGCCGCCCAACATTTAAGGGGGCCGTTTTCTAGAGAATCATGAAATTTTCCAGAAGTTTAATAAGGGTTGGAAGGGCGATTATGGCATTTCCATCACTTCAGGAATCACATAATATATCTAAAGGAGAAGAGAAATCATGTAATGTGGCCAAGTTTAAGCATATAAATGACTTAAAGGTTTATTAAATGTCACATAGCAAGCATGAAATAATAATGTAGACACATTATACACGTACTTGATTATCCATGATAGAGGTTAAGATAATATTACATAGTAATAATAATAGTATGTATCTCTAGCAATAATTCTAGAGAAATATTTCAACCATCATTTGAGTCAACACTTGAAACTTCTTCAGAAGATATGTAGATAATTGATTTAAGATGAGTAGGATGAACCCAAGGTTTCATGGATGGCCAATATGATTTGTATTTTGATTTTCGTAGATGAGGATTAATTTTGATGATGTGATCATATAGACGATTTAGAATCATTCCATATGGCATTGGAGAATTTGGTTGATTTTTAATATTTTCAACTCGTTTGGTTAGAAAGTAGGCAAAGTTGAAGGGAGTACTTGTTAGAATGCAATACATCATGTGACATGATGATGCAGGAAGAAATGGTGAGTCATTTGAGTGCCAAAGGCATTATCTTGAATGATTTCATTTCAAGATCTCATGTCATGACGAAGTTCTTCCTTGAGGATTATGTTTGGAAAAATGGTTTGTCTGGTTGTTGTGATTGATGGGATAATTTCCTTTGGTGTTGGAATGTGTGTTTGATAAGGTGTGTTTGACTCTTGATTAGCTTTCAAATAGTCGAGATAGGGTTCTTCAGAGTAAGAACATTCTCCTTCACATGGAATGGAGAGAATTGAGGCAAATGACTCGAGTAAGAACTTAAATGTTCTTTTAAATGCCCAAAATGTTAAGAAGATGTTTAGATTTTCATCTTTGGTGATTTCTATTGAGGAATAAAATTCAAGTAGAAATCTTGGACAAATTCCTTCATGGAGTTCATATATTTTCAAAAGTTTGATAACTTGAAAAAGAGTTTGAATATTATCGTACTTAGTGGATTCAGGAGATATAGGGCGACCTTCATGGATTAACCTACATTCTAGGTTTTGAATGATGGGTTTTAAGATATCAGGAATATAGTTTTTATTTGAGATTGTTTGAACGTATGAGTTTGTGTATCGTAATTCATCTTCCAAAGTCATCTCACCTAAAATTGGAAAAGATAATTTTAGTGAGGTTCCTTTGTTTAACGAGATGCCTAGTGTGTGCCTATATGCAACAAATGTGGAGTAACGATTAACTCGACCTAAACATAAAAACCTAAGAGTTAATCCAAACGCTCCTTAATTTGATTTTGCTCAACCAAACAAGTCGAAAAATACATATGTATTATGTATCTCGAAATTTGTTCATGACATCATTATGCATGTGTTTGAAAATGTTTTTAGATTGTATTGACAATGCATAACAGCAATTTTATTTTGTTCCTAGCGCGAGTGATTTTTAAATAAAATTAGGGTTTTGGTTCAAAATTAGTTTTTCTACAAGCTTGCTAATATATGTAAATCCTATTTTTATGAGAAGCATATTAGTTATACATTGTATCCTAGTAGTCCTAATTGTATGAAATTGAAAGAAAAATCAAAAATCCCCAATTTCAATTTTTGGTGTTCATCATGAACCCTAGACTAAAATTGAAAGAAAATACATGAAATGACTTACAATTGATTATCTTTAAGATGTCGTGAATGATTGTAAGTGTTGATTTTATCTTCAATTTGTGTTTTAATGGGTGATTTTGAGTGGTTTTGGTCGAGTTCGTCACTTGCAGCACGAAGAGGGGTGTTTGTTTTTGTGGTTTGGAATTTTTTTTGACTAAGTGTAAAATAAGGGGGTCTGCTGATGGCGGTCCCACAATGTCTGGCGGTCCCAAATATATTTGGGGGGCGCCTATGCTATGGGGGGCGCCTTTAGTAAAGGGGTTTGGACTAAGTTTTTGACCAAAAAAATTTACAAGGAGGAGTGACATTTTAATTTGCATTTCGCGAATTAAAAATACATAAATTACTTCGAATGAAGTATTCAAGTAGTCACGACACGGAATGGAACACGGACTAGAATTGAGACAGAAGAAGGAGAAGCAGACTAAAGCGGTGGGGGGGGGGGTGGGGGGGGGGGGGGGGGGGGGGGGGGGGGGGGGGGGGGGGGGGGGGGGGGGAGGGGGGGGGGGGGGGGGGGTGAATTATGGAATGTGTTCTATCATTCCTAAACCAAGACGTAGATAGTTAAACGATTCACGTTTAAGGGGTTTAGTGAGAATGTCGGCAATATTGTCAACGGACGACACTTTTTCGATTGAGATATGTCCTTTCTGAACATTATCACGAAGAAAGTGGTGACGAATTTTGATGTATTTGGTACAAGAATGTTGCACCGGGTTTTTGCTAAGGTCAATCGCGCCTTTGTTGTCGCACATGATGAGAACGTCGTTGAGTCGTACGTCGTAGTCGATGAGAGCTTGTTTCATCCATAATGCTTGTTGACATGCCTTTCCGGCGCTTACGTATTCGGCTTTGGTGGTGGATATAGCAAGAGCGGTTTGTTTCTTCGAGAACCAAGATGTCAAACAACATCCTATGAACGTACAAATACTGCTAGTTCTCTTTCGATCCACATAATCTCCTGCAAGATTAGAGTCGGCATATACTACAATTTCTATGCCGGTTCCCTTAGGATAGCATAATCCTAAGTGCGTAGTGCCTTTAATGTATCGGAAGATCCGCTTAACCGCTTCAAGGTGAGAGGTTTTGGGAGCCTCTTGGAAGCGGGCACAGAGGCAGACACTGAACATGATAACGGGCCTACTTGCCGTTAGGTATAATAAACTACCTATCCTGCCTCGATACTTGGTACTATCTATCGACTCATACTATTCATCTTTAGTGAGTTTAGTATCAGAGGACATAGGGGTTTTCATTGGTTTAGAATCTTCTAGACCAAATTTCTTAAGCATTTCTTTAATATACTTAGATTGATTAAAGAAGATACCATCTTCCATTTGTTTTATTTGTAATCCAAGGAAGAAGTTTAATTCACCATCAAAGCACATCTTCAGAACTCGTCATGCATGATTTTTGGCAAATCCATCACACATGTCTTGACAATCAATCCGAATATAAGTCATCTACAATATTTGCACAATGAGAGGATTTGACTTTTCTTCTTTATTAAAAAGAGTGTTATCTACCAAATCATCATTTTATATTCATGTTAATAAGAAAGAATTTAATCTTTCCATACCAGCTTTGGGTGTCTTTTAAGACCATACAAAGCTTTCTTTAATTTATAAACATGATTCGGTTTTTCAAAATCAATGAATCTCGGAGGTTGTGCCACGTATACCTCCTCATTGATAAAACCGTTCTGGAATGCACTTTTTACATGCATTTGGAATAGTTTAAAATTTAAGGCACAAGCATAGGCTAATAATATTTTAATAGACTCAAGTCTAGCAACCGGAGGCATAATTTCATCAAAATCCGATGCCCATCTTGTTTGGTTGTAACCTTAGCAACAACATAGCCTTTTTTGAGAAACAACACCGTTTCTCGTCTAATTTATTTCTAAAAACCCACTTAGTTCCTATGATTGTCATATTCTTAGGTTGTGGAACTAACTCCCAAACGTTGTTAGCAATGAATTGATTTAATTCTTCTTGCACAGCGACTCTCCAACTTTCATCACCTAAAGCCTCATTCACATTCTTAGGTTTTATAGTTGATATAAAACAAAATAAGTTACTTTGGTTTTGAGCTTGTGACCTAAGGGTTCTTTGTTTAAGGTTTCCTATGACATTTTCTAAAGGATGGTTGCTAGATTTCTTAATATTGAATATTTCGTCAATTTCTAGTGTTTCATCCTTAACAATAATTTCTAGGTTTTTCTTTTCGGTTGCCCTAACAACTTCTTCTTCATCTAAGTCATCATCCACCAAGGGTGATGTCTTAGAGGGTGGAGGAGTTTCATCGAAATCACATGAGTGATTCTTTCGATGATTTTCCTAGTGTGTTTATTAAGGATGATGTAGGCTTTACTATTTTAGGAGTAACCTAAAAAGACACTTTCGTATGACTTTGGGTCAAACTTGGTAAGGTAGTCTTTGGTGTTTAATATGAAGCACTTGCTTCCAAACACTCTAAAATAGTCAAGAGTAGGTTTTCTAGGAAAAACATATATTCTCAATCGAATTCTCATTAGAGCTATTTTAGGAAAAACACCTTATGAACTCAAACTTTTGTGGTAACGATTGCTCGTTCAACATAGTCCTACTCATTTCTTGAAGTGTCCTATTTTTCCTTTCAACCATGCCATTTGATTGAGGTGTGCTTGGAGCCGAGAAGTTATGTGTAATACCATTGGCATTACAAAATTCTTCAATTTGCACCTCATTATCAAATTCCCTACCGTGGTTAGTTCTTATTGACACTATAGTACATCCTAATTGGTTTTGAATTTTCTTACTCAATATTTCGATATGATCAAAGGCTTTAGTTTTGTCCTTAAGGAATGTAGTCCAAATATACCTAGAGTAGTCATCTACTATGACTAAGGTGTAGCGATTTCCTCCGTAACTTCGTACGGCGAATGGACCAAAAATATTCATGTGGAGGAGTTCTAAGCATCTAGTCGTTGAGACTATATTCTTAGCTTTGTGACTAGCGTGAGCTTGTTTTCTAATTTTGCAAGCATCACAAAAATGTTGATCAAACTTAAGCTTAGGTAGGTTTCTAACTAGTTCCTTAGATGCTAATGATTGAATGAGACGCATATTAGCGTGACCTAATCTCCTATGCCACAGTGTGAAATTTTCATCAATCGTTGCAAGACAAATTTTGTCTTTTGGCTTATTTCCTAATTTCATCACATATAAGCCTTTCTTCCTAATACCTCTACCTATGACTTTACCGTCCTTAGTAATTTCACTATCATGTTTAGAGAAAGTTACTCTACACTTATTATCACATATTTATCCTATACTTAGCAAGTTAAATCCTAAGTTATCAACATGTTCTACATTATCTATATTGAGAGAGTCATTAGAAATTGTACCTTTGCCAATGATGTTACCGCGTAGATTACTACCAAAAATGACGTTACCTCCATTATATGCCTTGTAAGTGGAAGAGTTTTCGATTACCCGTCATATGTTTAGAGCATCCGCTATCTTTAATCCATTTATCGGGTTCCAAGTCAACTCCAAGGCATATCTTATTTGGTGCTTGAGCTACTAGACATGCTTCGTTATTAACCTTCTCATCATCTTCTTTACCGTTATCACTCTAAGAACCTCCAACGAATGCTCTTTGGTTCTTGTCTCTCGGTGGTTTTGGACATTCTCCAATAAGATGATTCGGGTCGCTGCATCTAAAGCATTTTCTATCACTTTTACCATTCTTGTCATCACGGCTTCTTTGGAACGTCTTTTTGTCGTTCCGAGGTTGTCTCACGAATCTACCTCTTCTTTTAAAGAACTTCTTGAAATCTCTTACTGTCGTGACGTACTCTTCGTCTTCGCTACCGGAAGTCCGAATACTCTTCATCACTAAGATTCTTTCTAGCCTTTAAGCAATAGATTATCCTTTCAGACTTTTGCTTTGACTATTTGGAATCTTTCTTATGACATTTCATGAACTTTGAGTCGCCATAAGTTCATCAGAGATATGATGTAAAGACTTCCGACTCTTCAACGCTGTGACCTTTGCTCTCCATTTAGGATGTAGAGCCCGAAGAAACTTCTTACGTAGTTCCTTAAACTTAAATAACCTTCATCAAGAGCTTTAAGCTGGTAATAAATAGTATTAAATCTAGCAAAGCACTATCTATAATTCCCGTCTTCGAATGACGAATTACAAATTGTTGAACCAAAAGGTCGATCTTATTATCTTTGACTTGGCTATTACCTTGATGGATGATTAACAAAGTTTTCCAAATTTCTTTTGCCGTGTTACACATGAAAATTCTTTCATATTCTTTTGGCAAAGCATTGTAAATAACCATTGCGCTTCATTATTTTTTGCAAGTCTCTTTTTGAGATCATCGATTTGTTTTTCAAAAGGGATAACCTCATCTAATTTGGTTTCCGGATTTTGTACAATAGGTTGAAAATCACCATTGGTAATAACATGCCAAAGATCTAGATCTTTTGATTTAACATATGTCTCGAATATATTTTTCCAATAAATAAAACTATCGCTTTCAAAGAGTGGTGGTCTTTGCATAGATTTCCCTTCTAGATATTTGTCGGAATCCATAGATTGATCCAAGCTTTAAAATACAGTATATTTTAAAAATCTTGAGTGACCTTGCTCCTTATACCAATTGTGGAAACTAGAAGGGGGGTTGAATAGTTACACGTTTGTTTTACGTTTTAAAAGTTTACTTCAAAATTTTTAGATCCTAGTTATTAAGATCAACCAATTCACAATATGAACGAAGACTAAAAAAAAAGCAATAACTATCTAAACTAAAACTAGATAACAACAATAATAATGTAAAGAGATAAGGAAAGAAACAACCAAACCAAGACACCAAGATTTTATAGTGGTTCGGCTACGAAGCACCTCTTCGCCCTACTCCACTCCCCGAGTATCCGACTCGAGATTTCACTATGTCAACAAGCTCCCTTTAGGCGGAGAAAACCGTTTACACATCGCTTACGTTATTTTCCGACACTAACAAAATGTCGAGTCCTATCTTAGCTAGAACCGGTCCTACCACTACCAAGATATATGACACTCACAAGATCTACACAATCGGATCTACACAATATCCGAATCACACAAATACACAAGATAAATACAATAGAGGTTTGGTACTTAGAAGAAAAGAGGAGAGATCACTAATTAACACTTCGTTTCTTGACGAATACGAGTGTTCTTCTCTTGCACTTGAATGAGAGAGAAAAGATGAGAAGAAGAGATTGGATCACTTAAAACACGATCTAAGTATGTTAGTGATCAAGAGTTTTAGTGAGAGAAATAAGTTTTAGAGAGAGAGAAAGAAGAGACTGAAAAATTTTATGCAAAGAAGGATAATTTTCAGCAAGGGGTGGACTAGTATTTATAGACAGGAAAAGCCAACGGTCACTGATGGCGGTCCTGGCGGTCCCATATATGTAAGGGGGCCGCCAGGCCTATAAGGGGGCCGCCACCTAGACTGCGCTCTTTTTTTTGTCTTTTTGTGGGGAAGGTTGTATCTGGTGTAGAAGCTTCCGTTTTGGGGGGAAATTTTAAATTTCAAATTTTAAGTTTACAATAAAACTTTTCTTTTAATTAGAAAATATTTTGTATAATTAATTTTGTGAAAATCTTTTGTAAAAATGTAATGGATGAGAGAAAAATATTTTCTTGATCACTAATCATGCTTAATGATTTGTTTGTCTATACCTTAAGTGATCACTATTCTTGGAAATGGAATTTTACGATTAATAATTTGTAAAGTTTAATTTTATCGTAAACGTTTTTATATTTTGTTATTATCAAAACGTTGAGAGGTCAAAAAATATAAATAACGTTTTTAGACATTATTTGTATTAACAATATTAATATCATTTTGGAGTCATCCGTTCAACATCTCATGTATATCAATATTATTTTGACTCATCCGTATAACATCCCATGTATATAAATATCATCTCGACTCATCCGTTTAACATATGATGTATATCAATATCATCAAATTTTATCCGTTTAACATATCTTGTATGTCTATGGTAATCTTGACTCATATTTTTATCATATCATATATATAAATATAATCTCGACTTATTCGAATTACATCTCATGTATATGAATATCTTCTCGACTCATACATTTAACATATCATATATATTAATATCATCTCGACTCATTCTTTTAACATATATCTTATATATCAACCGGGTGGTGGTGAGTGAGGTGGTGGTGAGTTTGGTGGGAGAAGATAAGAGTTTACTAGATTCGCTTTTATGGTAAAAAACGAGATCTTTTAGCGACAACCTACAATGACGACATGTCATCGCTATAGGTTCTGGTCAAAGTCAGTAAAGTTTTTGTTGTTTACTCGGTTTGTCAAGTCGTTTCCATGTTCCTTACAACAAAATCAGTGAGTCACAACCATTAGATAACCTCGAGATCAAAATACGACCCACTACCATATACAATTGGTTAAATAATTTATAGTAATTTATATAGTATCTATAATTAAGTAATTCATTTATAAGAGTTAATTACGGTAAATTGTGATAAACAAAAATGAAAGTATTTTTAGGGCGACATTCTCGTCCCTAAAAAGGTGAATGAAAAATTATGAAAATTTTCGTTTTCCCTCCTAAGTTTTTCACATTATCCCGCCAAGGCTTATAGGGACGACATTTTTAACTTGTGTTATCCCTAAGTTGCCTTAATTATTGAGGTTATACACATTTTCTTCTAAGTCTTTTTACCAAAACAAAAACCTACCACCATGTTGTTGACGAATCTGGCGAATAACACTCATAGATCTGCCACCATCACCACAATTCAGGACCATCACAAACACATTCAACACCACCATCACTCGAAACCATCACATACCCACGCACCACTAGGAAAAATTTTAAGTTTGTTATACAATGTTAAAGGTATGTTTGTTTTTGTTTAATTTTAGTTTTTTAATTTGTTTTGTTTATATTTGGTTGTTTAATTTAGGTTTTCTTTTCTTGTTTATGTTTGGTTAACACCACAGCCTGAGAACCACAGCTTCTGACCAACATCACAAGTGACCCATTACCATCTCCTAGGACAAATTTGGTTGGTTTGGCCTGTTTTTTATTTAATTTTGTTTGTGTTTGGTTAGCACCACAGCCCGAACACCACCTTTCTTCCACTTTCTTTCAGCCATGAGTAGCCCGAGACCAAAACGTATATACAGTAATTTGTTCAGTTAAGATTATTGGGTTGGTTTTTGCTTCAGTAGTAAAGGAGCCTGCTCGATGCACACGCTTAGAAAAGGTCCTCAAATGATTTTTGTTGTTTGCTGCGACTCATATAGCACGTATGATGGTTTGTTGGTTATAACAAAATATGAATCATATAATACATATGGATTAAATTATTATCTTTTGTCTGATTGATGCAGATTGCAAAATTTCAGTAACATTAAGAACTGCAAAAAATTTTGCAGTAACCCATTGGAATTAGTGTTGTCCCAAAATAACCCTGACATTTTTTTTTCAAAATGACCTTCTAGATCGCGCAAGGTGAGGCGCGATCTACATTTGGACACGTTTCGAGTTTTTATTGGTTCGCGAGAAATTTAAAAATAAAGTAGATCGCGCTTGGGGGCAAGCAATCCACATTTTTTGTATTTTTTTAAATTTTGTAAATAAAAAAAACGAGCCCTAATTATTAATTTTATGTAGATCGCGCAACCATAATGGCGATTCACTTTTTTTATGTTTTTTCTATGTAGATCGCGCATTAGGGATGGCGATTTACTTTTTTTTGTCTTTTAGGGTTTTGCAGATAAATAGTAACACACAGTAGGGTTTTGCAGATGAATAGTAATGCACAGTATGATGGAATGATATATCACTGCCATATTTTGTCACTTATGAATTTGGATACGGACTATATGATTATATATTGATAGTATGTTTCTCTTAATTTAGTTCAAAAGAACACAAGTTGAGGTTTTTCATTGTTTGAGGTTTCATTGTTTCTCTTTGAAGGGTTAGTGCGGTTACGAGGTATAGTATTTTTAAAGGGTTTTTGTTGTTGGTGATTTCGTGGCTTACTTGTTTATTATAAGATGGATTTGACCGGTTACGAGGTATAGTATTTTTATTTTGTATCATTTGACTATTTTATTATCGGATGTATATATGTGTAGTAATATATGGTTATTTATTTATTTGTTTATTTAGGTACCCCGTGTTCTTGTTACATGTAGAAGTAAGTTAAAGTTGCTTAAAACAATAATTAGTGGCACTGATCGGGAAGCACTGTTTAGACAATCCTTTGTTAGGCCGATGGAATGGCGAAGTTATCGTTATGGGGGATTTTAACGAAGTTCGTTCGAGTAATGAAAGGCGCGGATCATGTTTT
>BQNB010030780.1:0-43556 GCA_026074375.1 Tanacetum coccineum
AGGATTTGAGGTACTAGTCTGGATATGAGTACTGCGTACCATCCACAAACTGATGGACAAAGCGAGAGGACTATTTAAACTCTTGAGGATATGTTGCGTGCTTGTCTGATCGACTTTGGAAAGGGTTGGGTTAACCATTTTCCATTAGTTGATTTCTCATATAACAATAGCTATTACGCTAGCATCAAGGCTACACCATTTGAAGCACTTTACGATCAAAAGTATCATTCACCTGTGTGTTAGGCCGAGGGTGGAGAAGTCCAACTCACCGGTCCAGAAATAGTTCTAGAGACGACCGAGAAGATCATCCATATCAAGCAAAGAATACAAGTCGCACGTGATAGGCAAAAGAATTATGTCGATTTAAAGCGTAAGCCAATGGAATTTCAAGTTAGGGATAGTGTTATGCATAAGGTTTTGCCTTGGAAAGGGGTTGTATGTTTTGGCAAACGGGGGAAGTTAAACCGTAGGTATGTCGGACCATTCAAGGTGTTGGAAAAGGCTGGAGTCGTTGCTTACAAGCTTGAGCTTCCTCAAGAGTTGAGCAAGGTTGACAATACGTTTCATGTATCCAACTTGAAAAAGTGCCGTGCCAACAAACCATTAGCTGTTCCGTTGGATGGACTTCATATTGATGACAAGCTTCATTTTGTCGAGGAACCAGTAGTAATCATGGATCATAACATTAAACGATTAAAACAAATCCGTATCCTAATTTTTATGGTTCGATGAAACTCTAGGCGAGGCCCTGAGTTTACATGGGAACGTGAGGATCAATTTTGAAAGAAATATCCACATCTCTTCACAAAGACCGCACCGTTGTCAAGTGTCGTGTCTTCAGCCTTGAGGACAAGGCTCATTTAACGGGGGAAGACTATAAGACCCCGTATTTTAGGGTCATTTACGACGTCAATAAATTCACTATTTATTTTTAGTATTGTACGGTTTGTTTTAAATCGCAATCGTTATGTTAAATCGCGTAAGCTCAAAAATAATCATACAATGTAATACGGGCATCAAACAATTAAATGTTTACATCAAGCAAGTGTTAAGTAATTATTTGGAGGATGATTATTAACTTTGTATATTTTATTTTTATTGGTTACGTAAAGTGTTTACGTTTCGCGATAAAATACGTTTAGGCATTCCCGGAACCACCAAAACTTTTCTACGCTTCAACAAATACCCACAATTATACCCAATACCCAAAATTTACAAAATAACATCACAAATAAGCCTATATGGCCGGATATACAAGTGAGCATACAAGATATTAGCTTACAAAACACTTTCCCTAGATTTCATGGGATGATCTCTACTTTTAGGAACATCTAGATATTTATCTCAAGACTTTCATGTTTACTTGACCAAGACTTTCCTTAAAACCCTCTAAGTGTTTCCTTGGTCTATGTCTGTAAACGACCCACTCCGAAAAGGAGGCCGAAACGTCATAATCATGGTGTCATATCAAAGCATAATAAAGGTATAAGCCATAGCAATAAATTACAAGCGAGAAAGCCGGAATTAAACGTCGGCTCCCCTTATTAATGCAACATGAAATAAACATATGGAATTCTAAAGGACACAATACGTGTCCTAGATAGCATAAACATGAGGAAGTCCATATAATAAAGTAAGTCTAAGGGTAGCTCTCATCCTAAGTACATCTCTCTTGCCCAAAATCCCATCGCCAAGTACCTGCCGTAAGAAACATGAAAAGAAAAACGGCTGAGCACGATTGCTCAGTGAACGGATAAAATGATACAGTAAGATACATATAAATCATGAATAAATAAACATGAAGCAGCGGAATATGAATCGTCAGTGTCATGAGAGAATCTGTAAGGTAAAAAAAAAAAATCATGAGGGAAATGTAATATAGGAAAACATGTTTAACATGGGTACAAGATGTCGTGTGATATCATATGTGTTGTGGAGAATCTGAAGGGTAGGTCATGGGGAAAACTGTGGAACATGCAAAGCATGGATAAAATGAGATGAAAGACATTTTTGTAAATCATGAAAGTCATGGAAAATATAGGAGTGAGTGAGTGTCATGAAAACATACATAAGAGTTATGAGGAAAGTTGTAACGTATAAAGTCTGGATATTATGAGGTAAGAAATATCATGAAATGTCATAATTGTCATGAGGAAACTGAGGGAGATACATCATGAGGAACTAAGTGTAAAACATGTAAACATGGACAATATGGAGTAAAAGATGTCATGAGGAATTTCGTATGAAACATGTAGACCTGGGTAACATGAAGTAAAAGATGTCATGAATATCATGGATGTTATGAGGATTAAGAATTAGGGGATTATGATGGAAAAGCATAAACACATATAAGTAAGGAATGCCCACAGCTCTATATATATCATACTGTCATAATAATTATACCGTGAATACATGCAGATAAATAAAGGGGCTGCCTCAAATGTAATAGGAGGGGTGACCTCTTATATAATATGGTGTAGTTGGGATCAGCTCCAATGTGATGGGTTGTTAGAGCCACACCAACCAATCACCATGAACGTGTTATACATGTAATCTAGGATGCACCCATACGCCCTGAATAAAAATGGCCAAACATGGAAATATATCTGGTAAATTGGAAAAGGACGACCGCGTGAAATCACTCCAACGCGAAGAGTCGTGACTACAGGTGCCTAATGTGTCACGGTCATTGGTACCTACATGACTAGTGGTTAAGTCATGTAAATCATGGTCTTGCGTATATATAGCTCGGGCAATAGAATAAGTCTTGAAATCTAAAATGTAAAGGATATGGCAAAGACCATAAAACATAGGGAAAGCATAGCGTTCGGAATGGAACATGGAAAGATAGTATGTTCCTTACTGATAAGGCGGAATATCGTACCTATGTCCAGCAGTAAACGAAAGAGATGGATTAGAGATGGAAAGCTACTCTGCTTAATGCGAATCTACATTGTTATAGGACATATTAAGGTTACTTGTTCATGATTAAGGTTACTTTCCATTTTTAGTAACATTTCTATTTTTAGTAACTTTCTATTTTTGTAACTTTCTATATTTAGCATGATCCTTGATGTTAGTACGTGCTTGATTAACATATTCCATGATTAATATATTTCATGATTAGTATTCTTGTTATTATTGGGGTACTTTCCAAAAAATAGCAGTTTTATTTATAGTAAGTTTCAAAATAGACTTTCCTTATAATTAACTTCCCATAAATGAGTAACTTTCTGATTTAATAAGTTTATCTATAATTAAACTTCCCGAAAATAGACTTTCTAAAATAAGCAGGTTTTCTATAAATAGCAGGTTTTTAAAATAGCAGGTTTCTCATAATAGCAGTGTTTCTATAAATAGCAAGTTTCACTAAATACACATGTTCTATTTCTGTATTTTACAATCAATCCTGATCTTACATTATCTACGTAATTAGTCCTTTTTGTTATTATTTAATTAACATGATCTTTTAATTATCATTTTGCAAACAAGCCTTATATACAATTTGGTATTTTCATTTTAATACTTTAATTACTGTCATACATTGTCTTTTATAAATTTACACTTTTAGTCCTCGGTTTTAAATACAATTCGAATTTATATATAGCATTTTTATTAATTAATCATGTTTAACCCATAACCATTATCAAATGACAATTTTACACCCTTCTACTTATTTTTCTCAGAATCTACACATTATATTAACATGTCATAATCAGTCCCAAAGTTTCAGAACTTACAAAACACCCCCTTATACTTTTAAAACATAAATTGGGTAACCAATAAATGCACAAAACCCTAATTAGAATTTTCCCCAATAATTTCATAATTTATCTACATTCATTAGTCATGTATGGGGGACCTGGGAAAAATAAAAAACCCTAACCCTAATTCGTTTTCAAAATTTATTCCTTCATTTTCTTTCATAATTCAAATATCGGCAAGATTAGAAATTCATAATAATTATCTAATTCTTTTATAATCTTTTTCTAACAAATTTATTCTTGGTTCATACATGATATATACAAGTCATAAAAATTATAAAATCGAAAGTATAAATTTATTTAGAGCCGAATACAATTCTTGCAATCTATTGTACGGGTTTAGATCATGTTTTTGCTTAATAATCAAAATAACGTGCATGTCAATTTTTCTCATGAACAAATCAGATTTATTATAATGTAAAATGAGTTATAAAAATACCTTGAATAATTATGGATGATTTTATGAATTATTGAGTTCGGCTAGGACTTTCGAATTCAAAAGAACACCATAAATCGAATCAAGCTTCAAACCAATGAACCAATAATTTTCCTTGCTCCCTTGATCCCAAGAACCCTATAATAAGTCGCTTTCTTGCCTTGAAAAAAAAATGGTGCCGCCACTTTAATTGTTTAGGGTTTCGGCAATTTGCTTTTTAAAAGATTTATAAATGAAAATTGTATATAAAAAGATATACAAAAGATTATGCCGAAATTTTGGGGTTTTTCAAAGTATAAAATCAGATTTTATTTTGCCTAAAAATATTTCATAAATTCCCTATTATATTATATATTTAATTGTATAATATAAGTAATTAACTTATAATAATTTTCGGCAAAATGCATAATATAAGAAATAATTATTTTTCTTGCATAATATAAGATATTTTAATCTTATATAAATTTTATACTTGTCACATGATGTACTTTATAATTTTAGTAACACTTGATTGAATTTTATTCATGCTTTTATTAAATTTTCTGACCATTAGGGGCATTTTGGTAATTTTGCACTTGTTCTGATTTTAGGGTTTTACAATGTCCCTAGGTATATAATGCCTTAGCTAAGATAGAACACACACTTCTCTTATTTCCAAGGTGTAAACAACAACAAAACTCTCCCATTTCCTTCACCATAGCCCACGGCTCAAAGACAAACACCTAAACCATCCATACAATTTTTATCTACAACATTTCCAAGTGTTCCTACATCATATCTAAGATAACCCAAGAAGGTTTGAAGGTTTGGTTTAAGGTTTACAAGTGTTAAACAAGAAAGGTTCAAGATTAGGGTTTACTTGAAATTAGGGTTTTCAAGTGTTGAAAGCTTGGGTTTGTCATCTAAACAAGGGTTTAGATCATATTGTTCATCATAATACTTCATAATAAGGTTACCTAAAAACCTTAATCTCTTTACATTCATGATTTTATGTGTATATAATGGCTATGTAGTTAATCACCATCTAGGAACTTATTTACTTGAAAAAAATAGATTTTTACACTTGTTTATGGTTTGGTAAACTTTTACATATGATATATGGATCTTAATATCATGTTATAATAGATGTATAAGTATTGTACATGAGTGGTTTATATATAAAAAGTATATATAAACAAGTTACTTAAAAAGTATACATATATAAAGTTATGGACAAATAGGTATGTAAACTCATCGATCTTGTGATTCTTGGACAAATGAAGGACTAAGGACCCTAATCATGTAAGATACATGGTATATATGGTTGTAATGGACTTGTAACAAAGTGGTAAAACTAAAAAGTTATAAAAACAACTTTTAAACACATTTTGAAAAAATATCAAAAAGGGGCTATTTGAATTCGAATTTTAACACATACATTTTATAGTTTTATAAAATACTACATGTCACAAGGATCGTGGGCATGTAGAGAACTCAAAACTCCGATTTATAACGAAGGAGATACGCTAATTTTAAGTATACGTTAATTAAACACGTTTATAAAATAACATTTATAAAAACAAATTACTATTCACATCTAATGAAAATATATACATGTTCTTATCAGTTAGTATATGATTTTAGGATTTCAAAACAATAAGTATCATAATTTTTGGATTAATAACGAAGGAGTTATGCATTTTTCACGATTACGACGATAAATACCTTTATAAAACTAATTTTATAAAAGTTACTGTTCGTCTCAGACATGAACATTTTGAAAACATCATTTATTTGATAAAACTTTTAATTACGAAGACGTGCTCGAAAGAATCATTAAAATCGGACCTAAAACGAATAAGATAGGACATTTACGGGTTTTATGTTAATTAAAGTTATAAACAGTAAAAATCACTATTCACCGGGGGATTTCAAAATATGAAAATGTAATATTTTGATACATCGACTTAATACGAGAACATGGACGTAAGAAACATCCCAAACGGGCTTAAAACGAGAAAGATACGCACTATTTTATACTTGTGCACTATTTCCTGACGTGAATAGTGTTGGTTCGTTTTTAATATAAATTTTTGCGAAACATTTTAGAATCATTTATATAATATTTATACATGTCCTAAACTTTATAAATATTATTTTACAAAGACAATTGAATTACTTATTCGATTATACGAGTACAAACACACGGATAATATTTATCAAAAGCAATTTAAATATTATTTCACAAACTCAATTAGATGGTGATGTAGCTATATAGAATTATATATGGTAGTAGTTATTTTCAAAGTAGTTAGTACTCATACGACCTATAATTGATTAGGGCGTAATTTTGACGCATTTTCTGTTATGATTTACATTGTTAAACTCATCCACTCGAGGTGAGTTCATAGCCCAACGTTTTATATTTATAATGATTTATAAGTTTTGGGGTGAGAACATGCTTTGTTTTACAATTGGACGCAAGTGAACATTTCATATTTAAAATGATTACGTGTTTGCCTAAGTAGCGATAACTCAATGAGCCCATTATCATGAACTTTAAATCACTTGGAGGGTGAGCGCGAATGTTATAAATAGATCTATTTGGGGGTGATGCCCCGTTCGGGTTATCACTGGTGTCGAAACTACCGAGCCAACGAACATAGAACATATCGGATTTGGGATGTTCTGGGTTAGAACATCATCAAGGGCAATGTAGGCAATTTATATTGCAATTCATATATGTCGAGCTTCAGTGTCATGAGCTTAGGAAAACGTAATTATATTTTTGTAATGTTTACATTTAATGTATTATCACGGGGGAATCTTGCGGTCCTACACTTATATAATTCACAAACCTATGAATTCACCAACATTATTGTTGACGTTTTAAAGCATGTTTTTCTCACGAGGTCAATAAGGCACGAGGTGCAAAGGATATATTGGTGGTCGTATTTTGGAAGTCATTTGCATTAAAGATTTGGTTGCATTACATATTTGGGGAAAACGTTTGTTTTTGAACTAGAATCTTTGTATAATTTAAAAATGAACAAGTAAAGCTTAGGGCTTTTGTAATAAACACTTTGCTAAATCCAAGGTATCGGTTTTTAACGACACATTTTAAGGTCGTTCGTATATATCTTGTGCTATTGATCTATGAAATAACGCTCCCAAACCCATATTCCGCTGTGACCCATTTTGGGGGTGTTACAGCTCGTGCCACCTATCCCATTCTGCAAAATTTAGATAATCATAATCATATACCAACAATATTCATCATTGCCCCTAAGGTTAGGTATTACGTCATGTACCTACTAATAATCTCGACATAATAGGTCCGTACATTAGGACTGCTCACAAATGGATCTAAAGCCCAAAAACCGAACCGGGCTTCTTAACCCATAATGCTATTTATTGTGCAAGCGGCTACCCATCATAGGTAGTTAACGGCTCACGATTGAGGTCTTTTGAAGTAAAGCTACTCAAGCAACATACCTCATATAATCGGGTCCAAGCATACAAGAAAACCACTTGTGTTCATTTTAGAAAACTAGCATGTATCTTCCTCGCAGGGTTTAAGAAAAATGTTTGAAAGGCGAGGCTATGAACTCATCGTGATAAGACGTGACGATCAAGAAATCACGAAAGCAAGGAACGTCAGAAAATGATCAACCGCGACCTAAAATAACGGTGGGCATTAAATTCGAGTTGATAAATATTTATCGATATCATTACATATGTAATAATAATATTTTGATCAATTACTTTAGACATTGCATACTCTTTAAAATTTTAAAATATTAGTAGTTTATTTAGCCTTCTTTTAAAATCCAATAAAAATGTGAAGTCCACATGAGACCAACAAGCCCATTAGTAGGCCTATTATGATTATTTGGGTTGAAAACCTTAAAGTCCAGATTTTTAAAGTATATTTATGGTCTAATAGGTTGGCCCAATAAGGACCAATGGGTCAAATTTATACATTTAAGCTTATAGTGGTTAAGTTGGTCATATTGGGCTTTTGGGCCCAATTTAACTTAAGGAACCCTAATTCTAAAAATTTACGGGTCCGTGCTTCGGGTTAAACTTATGATCAGTAGGTTAACCATTTTATAAGTCCCAATAAGTGGGTCCTACCACCTCAGGTTTTTATCCAAAAGTTATTCATAAGTTTTCCCACTTTTATTAATAAGTTTATAGTTTTCATCTCACGAAAGTTGCCAAAATTTCTAAACCATAAAGGGTGTCGACTTCATATTTATCGACCCGGATTCATTTATGAGTCTATTTTCCTAATTTAAGGGTTTCATTACTAAACTTATACCAAAATATGATCTAAAGGCCTAAGTTCTACACTAGTGTCAAGTCTGATTTTGGGCTGCTAATTTCAGGTTCACCGTTTCGGCCGCCATTTACAAACCGTAAGGAACTGGAAAACCATCCAATTATATTAGGTTCTACATACATTTCGCTACAACGCTTAGTTTTACCTTTTTTAGGGATCAATATACAAATTTTATGAGTTTTGGGTCGTGCAAAATAGTATGTCTGTTTTTGACCCTATCTACCATTTTGGCCATAACTTTCTCATCGGGTATAGTCACGAAATGCTCCACCCGGAAAATCATCACAAGAAATTTGCCTACAACACTATGAGTCCAATACATATCCATAACCTACTGATCTATTTCAAATCCCATGTTCTTCTAGAGATCAAAATTTCCTAATGTCTAAATCCATTGTAGGTCCCATGTAGCTTGATTTTAAGAGGTCAAATCATCCATGCAATGTCCAAACTCAATCAATACCATTATTTACTTTCATTTACAGTAGCTAAATTTACAAAATACATATGATAGAATAAAATTTTAAAAGGAATTATCAAGAGAAAAACCTTACAATTGATCAAGGTGAAAATTTCTCAAACAACCAAATCTAAGACCAAGCTTATTAAATCACCAACTACCACAAGAGCATCATCACCAATGCATGCATACACTCTTCAAAATCATGAGAAAACTCAGCCCCTAAAGTTTTTATAAAAGTGGTTTTAATGGTATTTGATAGTGTTTAAGGATCAAGAAATCTATGACAACATAAGTGCCTTTGATTAGTGTAGATTTGTACTAGAAAATTTTTAATGGCATTGGTGTTGTGGTGATCAAAATGGGACAGCAAGGGGAAAAAGGAGAATGAGGATAGGTTGTTGATTTTTACTATGTGAAAATGGTAAAGAAGTGGTAGAGAGGTTGGTTAGTTGATGCATGCACAAGGTTAGATCAACATATGACACTTTTGCTAGATGCATGAAGTAAATCTCCACATGGTTTAACCATGTGGAGTCTCTTTGCCGCCCATAGTGGGTGAGTTGGGAGAGCTTATATATATTATTTTAAGGTAAAATTTAAGATAGATGGGTAGTTTCGAGGCTAACGGGTATCAATGATAAATATTCCGAGAGTTAAGGCGGAACCACGAAGTGAAAACGAACAAAGTAAAAATAGTTCTACATAAATTGGGATACTTTTCTGAAAATTTAATTTACGCAAGGTTTAAGACGAACAAAAATTCTTAAACATGGCTCGCAAATAATTAAAACGACGCTTTTAATTAAACCGACTAAAAATAATAAAAGTAAATTCTGTAAAATTTAGATAATAAATATAAGCTCGAGATAAATAGTGACCTTAAATACGGGGTTTTACAAATTCAAAACTTCAATTAAGACTTAATGGGAGTCTTCCCATTCCATAACCTGATGGTGTCTTAGTTACCTTCTTGGTTGGAACCATATTGAGTAAACGCGTGGCTTTACTTAATTTTTTTAACCTTGATAAGATTAGAGGTAGGGTAGTTAAAGTTATCAAAAATCAAACAATATCAACAGAGTTAGATTTTACACATTAGACATACCAAAGCGATGTAGTATTCTATGAGTAATGGGATTATGAGATAGTATCACAATTCCATAGATAACCTAATACCCTTTGGCTTACATACTTGCCAATTTATTCAAACATAATGGCATTAACATTAATTTCAAGCCAATTGCATGCTATAACATAGAAGTCTTAGGGAAGTTCAAGGACTTTATGTACATGTCTTAACTAGAAGACATAACACGTTAATTGCTTAACTTTATGTTATAAGTCTTTAAACATTTCAATGACTTCATGTATATGTCGTGACAAGGAGACATGACAAGTTAATTGCTTACTTTATAAGTCTTAGAACAGTTCAAGGACTTTATGTTGACTCTTGACTTCAACTATCTTTTCAAGTTAATTACATACTTCTTATTGATGTCTTTACAAGAATACACAATCATATTGGCTAAACCTTTTAGTGAATATGATAAAGTAGGTATTTATTATTTCTTGACACTAGTTCTAAGTAGGGCGGCATAAATTGAGGTGTATAAGTCATAGTAGAATATTAGCTTTCTTACCATGCGGCTAAGAAAAATCACAAGTCATTATTGTTATGTGTTGTACCTTGCATACAATTAAGATTTCTCCCTCTTGTGCACGACACAACATCAAGCATTTATACAAACAAGTGAGCATATTATGAGTCAGGTTATGATCCTAAGACTAGTGGGTTATAAGTCCACCATGCTTCTGTATGTTTATATGAATAATATGACAATGTCACAGATATGGTATGATTTTAGTCAAAACTAAAATCATGTTTGCATTACAAGTATATATAGAACTTTATTGTTTAATAGCAATCATGCATAAGCATTATACAAATAACGTTTTAGGCAGCAATATCAGAAAAGCGACAAGTTATCTAATAGAATACTATGCAATGATTCTTATAAAATTATGATGCTTCATTTGTGAAAAGTAATGTATTATTTCAAGACCAGCTAGAAATAAAATAAGTCACTTACAAGGTGATAAGCTCATAGCTCCCACTGAATTTAGACAACATTACATGTGCATCTATATTAGTAGTAAAATGCATTGCTCCCACTGGATAAGACAACATTAAATGTGTGTCTATAACAATGAAGTGCAAGTAGAAATTTATTTACTTTTCTACTCTTTGAATATCCGCACATTATCTCTAATGTGAACCTCACGGACTAGTAGCATGTACTTAGATATTTAAAGAAGTGCATCAAATTCTACTATATATATGATGGACTAGCCATCAATGCCATTCTTTAACTTGAAAGTTTTGCATGCAATTCCTCCTTCTACATTACCTCAAGGGTGTGTAGAATCTTAGGAAAAATATCGAGTTAAGGAAAACTACTAGAAAACATGCTATTAATTTCTTTTTCTCTTTCGCGATTTATTAAGATTTCCATTACTAATTATTAAAACTCATACCATGTCTTGATGCTTCAAGATGTATCATTTTGGTGGCTATAGAATACATGTTCTCTAGTCATCCAAATAAGATGTGCAACCGTACTTAACCGTTAGAATTTTATAAGACAGAACAATTTCACGAGTAAGTATGCTTTGAGTTTTGATTAGGATTGGAAAATTCAAGTATTCCTATTATATCTTTCTCTTACAAGTAGAAAGGATAGGAATAGGTCTTTTTCTTACAAGAAAAGAAGATTTAGTTTGGCTTCCTCTAACAAGGAAAAGAAACAAACTTTTTTTTACGGTTTGTATTGCATAAATGTCATTAATAGAAATTACAGAGTTCATATTAGTATTTTCGATGATTATCCTTTTAAAAATTAACTACCCTTGTTTATAATATAAAACAATTAATTTTACAAAAGGCTAAGATCCTCATTGAGGTTCCACCATCACATCAGTTGATCTGCTAGCAATGATAGATTCAATAGGTAGGTAACTATTAACAATTGCAAAACATGTGCAATTCTTAGACCATATGGGACTCATGACATTTGTAATAGCAGAAACAATGTCAGGCTGACATGTTTAGTCCCATCTTTGCCTAGAGCCAAGGTCTTACCTGCTAACTCGATTAAGTCATCCAATGAGAAAACATGCGAGAATATATCTAGGTCTCACGCATAGAGAATAATCACCTTGAGTTACAATTCGCCTACGTCTCACGCAGAGCAAAAAGTAATTGCAAGTGATCTCAACCAATTGGACGGTAAGACTTAAATTTATGACAGGTATAAGTTTTTGATAAATGATCAAAAAATATGTACGAGGAAGCATGCATTCATCATTCGTAGCACAAGTTAAAAAACTATTTTTAACTTAAGTCTAATACTTGTTTTTATGTGTGTCAAGTTGTTCATTTTCATGACTAATATATATAACCTAGGTGGAATAAATATTAGTTTGAACAATACATAAATTAAATAACAATCATAACATCTATTTAGTGTTATTTATATAAAAAAAGTGTTTAGTTTCAAATCATATTTAAATATTAAACTAAATCAAATATTTGGTTTCTAAAATAGGTTTGTGTTTTATTTTTAGTTTTATAAAAATATTTGAAAGTTATATACATTCTAAACATATATAAAAGCAAACAAAACAAACACAACCACAAGTATGCAAAGCCTCAACCGATGAAAAACCTATGCTTGGTCTCGTAAGCCATCACGAGAACCAAGAAGTCAACTAAGGGTCAACCATACAACCACAATAAGGGCTCCCACTTGCTCCAAGAACAATCATGAGCAAGTGAAACCATTAATGAACATGATGTCCAAAACTGCCATAAAATTTCAGCTGACTTGATTGGCCTGAAACTCCTAGGAGTCTTCCCCAATCTGATCTCTAGTTGAAGAAATTGTATCCCCATGAGTTTTACACCTACTCCATAAATTTCAGCTTCTAAATCCTTATAGAACTTCAGGAAATCCATTTTTAGTGGAGGTTACTCCAGCAGCTCCGAATTTGACTTTATGCCTTTAACTTTTTCGCCATTCGAATACAAAACATTGGTTACAATAATTTTATGATTGAATACATTTATCCTATCATCTAACTACTGTAATGTGCCCAACTAACGGCTACAAAAAAAATTAAAAACATACAAAAAGAAGTCAAACCAATGGCAAAACCAAAACCAAAATTAAATGCAATATCAAGCAAATCAAGTCACAAGTAGTCAAGGTTTTCATCGGCTTTGCATACACAACATAATAATACTATAATATCATGTATTAAAAAGGTGTTGGCTAAGTCCATGGCCAAACATGCATGTATTTGCCATGGAAACAAAATAGTTAACAAGAAATAAATTGTTTAGTCAACGAATCGAAGAAATAAATTAACTGGAATTAAAACCCCGATTGGTACGTATAACCAATGGCTTAAAGATCACTTAGTACTATATTAAAGACCTTATAACAACCATATTAATTCAGAAATTAATGCCCAAGGGGCTAATTTAAAACCGATTCAAGAATCATTCCAAAACGCGCGATTTAGGCCCTTTTACACGTACCGATAACAAAACCAATTAAAGTATGCATAACAAATGGCTATGGGATCAAAATACCAGATCATAAGACCCTATTTGGGTCAAATTATATTCAAAAATTAGGCCCTAGGGGCTGTTTTAAAATCTTCCTTTTAAATCCATAAAAAACACGCGTTTTTAGCCATTTTTACGCATACAAGATGATCATATGACATCATATGATGGCTCGTGATACCACTATAGGTGCTGAATAAAATGATTATCATATAAACAAATATTAAACGCAGCAGAACAAGCACCTATCAATGGATCCATAGAGTCATATGATCAATCAAATAAAAACAACATTTAGTATAGCGTGATCAGTAGAATCAAACGGCGACCTTCACCCTCACACGAAACACCTAATGAAACTAAGTGATCAATGGAGATCACCTCTATGATGTATCCACACTACACTTCACCGTATACCTCTTGGATGCTAGTCATTGATCCCGTGACATTGGAATACAATATGAATAAAAAAAGATTCAAATCGATAGAATCAAGAAAACACAAACACACACAAGGTGTTATGTTTGAGCCGTGTATATATAGAGAAGAAGGAAGGGGAGAGATTTTGGTAAGTTATAATCAAAATTAATGAGGAGTTAATCCCATATTTAGTGACTAAAATCTTGACCAAATCATGAGAAGATATCAATCAATTTATAACATAAAATTGATCTTATCCCCTCCTCTTAGTCCTCATTAGGCCGGGCCCTTTATTGGGCTAAATGGGATTTCCATTTATTTTCCAAGTCCAATAAACTAAGTTCATTACTTATTTATTAGAGGCTCGATATTGATCCCGCGTTACGTAGGTTATTTATATACCGTAAATACAATAAACATGATATATAAAGTGGTACCTCAGTGTATATGTGTGTGACCCCATAGGCTCACATGTGTCCAGCCATATAATTAGTTATTATGACACGAGCATACTCCAACAAATAATCCCTTCGTAAACGTGTTTGCTCCGAAACCTAGTTTTAAAGCATCCTCATCCGGGGATGTTAGTTCAACAGAATCAACTCATGTCTCTCAACCACATCATCATCTCGGGAAATGGAGAAAGGATCACCCGATTGATAATGTCATTGGCAATCCCTCTCGATTGGTATCCACAAGAAAACAACTTGCAACAGATGCCTTGCGGTGCCTGTATAACTTTGTACTGTCAAAAGTCGAACCAAAGAACTTCAAATCTGCCATAACTGAAGATTGCTGGTTTCAAGCCATGCAAGATGAGATTCACAAATTTGATCCATTTCAAGTATGGGAATTAGTACCACGTCTAGACTGTGTCATGATTATAGCTCTCAAGTGGATTTACAAAGTTAAGCTTGATGAGTACGATTATGTTCTGAAAAACAAGGCTAGGTTGGTAGCCAAGGGTTATCGCCAAGAGGAGGGTATTGATTTTGAGGAATCCTTTGCACCGGTTGCACACATCGAGGCTATAAGAATCTTCATCGCCAATGCTGCCAGTAAGAACATGATCATCTATCAAATGGATGTCAAGACAGCATTCCTTACTGGTGAGCTGAAGGAAGAAGTCTATGTTTGTCAACCAAAGGGTTTTGTTGATCTAGACCATCTGACACATGTTTATCATCTGAAGAAGGCTCTGTATGGTTTAAAGCAGGCTCCTCGGGCATGGTATGACACTCTGTCACGTTTTCTTCTTGACAACAAGTTTTCCAAAGGTGCAGTTGACCTGATATTATTCACTCGGAAAACAGGCAAACATATTCTTCTTATTCAAATATATGTAGATGATATCATATTTTCCTCGACTGACCCTAAAGCATGTGACATATTTTCCAATGAGATGAGTTCTAAATTCCAAATGTCAACGATGGGATAAATGTCTTTTTTCCTAGGATTACAAGTTTCTTAAAATCCCGAAGGCATTTAATCAATCAAAATTTGCTCTAGAAATCTTAAAGAAATTTGGGATGGATTCGTGTGACCCTGTTGACACACCCATGGTAGATCAACTCAAACTAGATGAGGACCCCTTAGGGATTCCAGTTGACCAGGCTCGGTTTTGTAGTATGGTTGGCTCCTTAATGTACCTCACTGCTAGCAGACCTGACCTTGTATTTGCTGTATGCATGTGTGCTAGGTATCAGGCATCGCCTACCAAAAAGCACCTTGAAGCACTTTAATGGGTCTTTTAGTATCTCAGAGGAACCATTAATTAGGGACTTTGGTATCCGAAAGACACCGCTATGGCACTAACGGCCTATGCAGTGCAGGACATGCAGGTTGTAAGATCACGAAGAAGATACGTCAGGAAGTGCCTTAGTTCCTTGGAGACTAAAATAGTCAGTGAGTCATCAAAGAAAACAGAAGAGCACTGCGTCTCACACCTCAGAGGGAGGGTGAATGAATACATTGCAATGTCTGGATGTTTGCTCATGATACTTTGGATGAGGTCACCAGTTCAATAGAAGACGGTTTTTGCATTCATAAAATTCCCCTGTATTGTGAAAACGCAGTGCCATTGACTCTTTTTTGTATAACAATTGCCAACACTCATTGTCTAAGCACATTGACATAGTCAACCATTCATTTGCGTGTTGGTTGGAAAGGCCGTGGTTGAATTGGTACTTGTGTATATGGATTATCAGCGGTTGCGGACATATTAACCAAGGCATTTCCAAGAGGAGCGGTTCAAATTTCCACTTTCTCCCGCATCTGGTATGAAGAGGAGAGTACGACTCCGAAGAAAACCCTTAAAAGGTATTCTAAGAAGGTGACGATGTGGTAAAAGATGCGTCTTACCTATATCCTATGTATATTTGTATATAATTAAACACAAAAACAAAATACAAAAATATAAAACCTATAAAAACCATAAAAAATCAAAAAATTAGAAAATACCAAAAATATTTTTCAAGACATGTCTTCTGTAAATCGATAACATTTACGGACCTAGAAATGTCATTCAATAATGACACGGGTCTTTAAATGAAGTTCGAGCGGAAGTTCAAACTGTTTTAAAACATGTCTTAATGGCTTGCAGTTATTTTCGACTGCAACCCGCTTTTCAATTTGAGGAAAGCATGTCGCCAAAAAGACAGTTGTTCCTAACAACGGGTAATTAATTTTTCCCGGGCACGGATTACTTAATATCCATGCATCCAAGGATTAATGTACGTTTCAGTGCGTTTTTCCTCTTTCGGAAGAGAAGTCTTCCTTTTATAACCAAATAATTTTCTTCTTAATTGATTCTTCAAAAATTATTTGTGTTAATCACGGTGGTAAAGTGTTGTTGGAAATTCATCAATTCAGGTTTTTCAAAATAAACTTTTCAACTCAAACAACGACTACAGCTCTTTCAATAGAAAACGGGTCATTGTTTGAGGGGGAGAGTGATTTCAAGTTTATTGCATCAAACGGGTTTCTAGATCACATCATACAATTAATGGAAAAGGTTTTGTAGTAATACGGGGTTATAATTTGAGGGGGAGTTAATTATTTTTAACTCAAAGGGCTAAAATTGTCATTAGTTAAAGAGTTTAGGGACTTATGTACAATTGTTTTCTAGCTCTATTAAACTACAAGGACTGAATCTGCCAATCTTAAAACTTGTTTATCCTAGAAAACCTTTTAACCGAGAATTAAGAGTGTTAGAAACCTAAGGGACCAAAACATCCATTTCTAAAACCCTTGTTATAAAAGGGTGGCGGTTTGACATTTTGTTCAAACCTTTATTTATCAGTCAAACATAACACACACACACCCACACGCAAATCGCCACCAACTCACCACATTTGATTCTTTGATTTCCTGTGAATTATGTGCTAAGGTAACTCAAAATCTTCATTCTATACCATTAGATGATGCATTAGGTGAAAGTAAATCATCAAAAACACATTAAAAGGAGAATAATTTCTAGATTCGACCTAGGTTTGTTCTCAAAAATTCAATGTTGTATGTAATTGTGAACTGATTAGAGGGTTAGGTACGGATTTAGGTGGTGATTTCTCGTTCATGATTGGATTAACAATAATCAATTATATTTGTGTGATTTGAATAATCTTGGATGCGTTTTTTGATTGAAATAAGCATGTGTTTTTGAAGATATGTTTTTGTTTATAGGATTTGATCATGAGGGCTAGTTGTTGATGATTTGTTGTTCACTTGAGATCCTCTAACACTAATTAGGCCAAATTGATGATTTTCGATAGAAGTTTGACTTTCAAACGTCAATAGCGGTTTGCTGTTGTTGTAATCCATTTTGTATTACATTATGTGTTAGTATAAAGGTTTATTAGAGTAGTAAAACATGAGTGCATGAACCTTTAAGGCTTTATGAGAATGGCGTTGCCTAAATGATTAAGTTCAGCTCGAATGGTATGAAATCTGATTGATTGGCTTGCCGTTGTTGATTGCTTAGATGCATAATTAGATCTAGAATGCCTTGGTTGGTGTATGGAATTGACTGATTGAAAGAAAATTAAATTAATATTTAGTCTTCTTGATAGCGGTTTGACTGTTCTTGGTAGCAGTTTGGCAAATATTCTAGATAGCGGGTTGGTTAGGTTGCTTGATAGCGGTTTGTTATGTTTTTCCTGATAGCGATTTGATAAAATTGATTATTTTATGTTGAGCAGGCAAACCGCTACGAGGTAGCGGTTTGATGAAGATTATTTTTGTTAGTAAAATAATCCAAACCGCTATTTCAAAATTTTCATAACTGGTAGTGGTTTGATATATTTATTAAAATAATGATAGCGGTTTGGAGACGGCGATTTAATTTAATCAAATAAAATATTGATAGCGGTTTGGTTATAGAGGTTTGATTAAAATGAATATAAAATCCGTAGCTGTTTGGTCGTGGCGGTTTGATCATTCCGCTACATAGCGGTTTGATCATTTCCCTACATAGCGGTCTGATCATTCCTCTTCACATCGGTTTGATTAACTCTCCTCATAGCAGTTTGGTGTCAAGTGGGTAGCGGTCTGGGCCAGAATCTCAAAGTTTTGGCTCATTAGTCCTAATGCCCTCTCAAGGCCCAATCCAAAGGCACAATTACCTCGTTAACACCCATTCGGGACTTGTTAACTTGAATGTGTTCATCGGATATCCTTGTCCAACATCGACTTAATCTCACCATAATCAATCGAAGCATGTCAATGCTCTCATCTAACATCAAAATATATGTCATGCCTGCCTGTCTTTGTTGATATCCTTGTGCAGACAAAATGGCTAATGAGAATGTTCCCGCTCCTGCTCCCACAAGATTTGATGATCAGATACTTCCAATTGCTGCATGGGTGCCCATTGGAAAGAGCAACTATGTTTTGGATCTTTAAAAGAAGCAAAAGAATCCAATCTTTCAGATCTCTATGGATATTCTACAAAACACAAACTTCTTCAGGGCATTCACTGCCCCAGCCTCGGTTCCAGCCATCTACATTCAACAATTCTGAAACACGCTTACATATGAGGCAAAGACTAGAGCTTACAGTTTTTAGCTGGATGAAACCTGATTCGTATTAGATGCTAATCTTTTAAGGGAGGCGTTAGAGATAACACCCATTGATCAAGCTCACCAGTTTGTGTCACCTCCTTTGGGTGATGCGATTATGGACTTTGTGAATAAGCTGGGGTATACAGAGGTAATTCACTTTGTGTCAAGAATGGCGGTGAATAACCTATATCAGCCTTGGAGAGCAATATTGTCTATGATCAACCAATGTCTCACAAGCAAGACTTCTGGGCATGATAGACCCAGATATCCTGTTCTTCAGATGCTTTGGGGTATTATTACTAGTACAAACATTGACTATGCCAAACTTATGTGGGAAGAATTTGTACAAGCTATCCAGACTTTTCTTACTAATAAGGCCAATCTGGGCAGTCCCACTAAGAAGGGTAGGAAAGACAAGCCTCACGTTATTCCTTATTGTCGATTTACGAAGCTTATTATCTTTCATTTGGGAAGAACTCACAATATTCACCAAAGATCAGCATCTCTGTATCATATTGCTGAAGAAGACCTCAGACTCAATAATCTTAAATTCATTTCCAAAGGCGAAGATGATGAAGTCTTTGGAATGCCAATTCCCAACGAGCTGATCTTGAACAATATTAGGAATGCACCTTACTACAATGCGTACTTGAAAATGGTTGTAAAGAATGATCAGAAAGTCGCAGCCGAAAAGGGAGTAAAGAAGAAACCTGCAACTGCCAAGCTACCCAAGCCGAAGCCTGCTAAAGAAAAATCAAGCAAACCAGCACCTGCCCTGAAACCTAAGATAACACGGGAAAACCCCGCAAAGCCTTCTCCTGTGAAGCCTTAAAAAATGGGTATAGTGCGGAAAATTCGCAAAGGAAAGCCTTATCTCTAACTCATTGATGAAGATGAACCAACTCAATCTGAACCTGAACCCAAACATCAAGGTGTAGGTGAAGAATATGATGTTGAACGAGCCATTCAGATGAGTCTGGAATTGTTTCAGGCACAAAGTCAAGCATATGTTGGCGGTGTGGCCATTCGAGAACCTGTAGCATAGGCCACCTGACCACTCCCTGTAGTTGAAGGCAATGGAAAAGCAATAGCAACTGATGAACAAGCAGCACAATCACTGTTGGCTTTGCATACACCAAAAAGGAGAAGCACCACGAACCAATTTATATTCCAAAGGCGGACTCCAACTACTGAAGAGGCATCTACTGGACCCTCTACATAACCACAGGATGACACATCTGCAAATATAGTTCGTGAGACTCCGTCTCCTGCGGATGCGGAAACATGTGCTGATACTGACAAGACAAACAGTGGAGGTGATACTGAGATATTGCAGATTGGTGAAGAACAAGGTGATGATGCGACTAATGTGGTGAATCTAGATGAAAAGACTACTGAGATTGATGAAGGCCATGCTGGATCAAACCCTGGTAAAACTCCCGAGTCTCGACCTCAACCAGAGCAGGTATTCATAGACGAAGACCAGGCTAGATCAGACCTTGGAATAAGCCGTGTGGCTCTTACTGGACCAGACCCTGGGCCCACATACGACGAATTTATGGCTAATGTGTACCCTAATGTTCAAGAAAGCTTAAAGTTTCTGGCTAATGAACATGTCATCCTAGAGGATCCACTAAGCTCAACCGGAACTCTCTCCTCAATGAAGAATTTGGAGGATGCATATGCTATTGGGGATCGGTTCTTTAATGATAAGTCCATTAAAGATGAACCGGGAAAACTCAATGTGGAAGCAGAAGTGGTCTACATGGCCACTATTCTAATTTATCAAGCGTCATCCTGAGTTCCACCACTGACTTAATTTCAAAAAATAGGCCTTAGAGGCTGTTTTAAAATTATCCATTTGATTCCATTAAAAACACGCGTTTTTAGCCATTTTTACGCATACAAGATGATCATATGACATCATATGATGGATCATGATACCACTATAGGTGCTTATTCATATGAATATCATATAATCAAATATAAAACGCAGTGGAAAAGTACCTATCAATGGATCCATATAGTCATATGATCAATAAAAAAAACAAGAAAAGTAATACCTTTGTGGCATGATCAGTAGAATCAAATAACAACCTTCTCTTGTACACGATCTATCCAAGAAACCAAGTGACCAAATTAGATCACTTCTATGATGTATCCACACTACACTTCACCGTATACCTCTTGGATGCTAGTCCTTAAACCCGTAACCTTGGAATACACTATGAATAAACAAGATTCAAAGTGATAGATCAAGAAAACACAAAACCCACCAAGGTGTTATGTTTGAGCCGTGTATATATAGAGAAGAAGGAAGGGGAGAGATTTTGGTAAGTTATAATCAAAATTAATGAGGAGTTAATCCCATATTTAGTGACTAAAATCTTGACCAAATCATGAGAAGATATCAATCAATTTATAACATAAAATTGATCTTATCCCCTCCTCTTAGTCCTCATTAGGCCGGGCCCTTTATTGGGCTAAATGGGATTTCCATTTATTTTCCAAGTCCAATAAACTAAGTTCATTACTTATTTATTAGAGGCTCGATATTGATCCCGCGTTACGTAGGTTATTTATATACCGTAAATACAATAAACATGATATATAAAGTGGTACCTCAGTGTATATGTGTGTAACCCCATAGGCTCACATGTGTCCAGCCATATAATTAGTTATTATGATATGAGCATACTCCAACAAATAATCCCTTCATAAACGTGTTTGCTCTAAAACCTAGTTTTGAAGCATCCTCATCCGGGAATGTTAGTTTAACAGAATCAACTCATGTCTCTCAACCACATCATCATCTCGAGAAATGGAGAAATGATCACCCGATTGATAATGTCATTGGCAATCCCTCTCGATTGGTATCCACCAGAAAACAACTTGCAACAGATGCCTTGCGGTGCCTGTATAACTCTGTACTGTCAAAAGTCGAACCAAAGAACTTCAAATCTGCCATAACTGAAGATTGCTGGTTTCAAGCCATGCAAGATGAGATTCACGAATTTGATCCACTTCAAGTATGGGAATTAGTACCACGTCTAGACTGTGTCATGATTATAGCTCTCAAATGGATTTACAAAGTTAAGCTTGATGAGTACGATGATGTTCTGAAAAACAAGGCTAGGTTGGTAGCCAAGGGTTATCGCCAAGAGGAGGGTATTGATTTTGAGGAATCCTTTGCACCAGTTGCACACATCGAGGCTATAAGAATCTTCATCGCCAATGCTGCCAGTAAGAAGATGATCATCTATCAAATGGATGTCAAGACAGCATTCCTTAATGGTGAGCTAAAGGAAGAAGTCTATGTTTGTCAACCAAAGGGTTTTGTTGATCCAGACCATCTGACACATGTTTATCGTCTAAAGAAGGCTCTGTATGGTTTAAAGCAGGCTCCTCGGGCATGGTATGACACTCTGTCATGTTTTCTTCTTGACAACAAGTTTTCCAAAGGTGCAGTTGACCTGATATTATTCACTCGGAAAACAGGCAAACATATTCTTCTTGTTTAAATATGTGTAGATGATATCATATTTGCCTCGACCGACCCTAAAGCATGTGACATATTTTCCAATGAGATGATTTCTAAATTCCAAATGTCAATGATGTGAACGTAATTTCCGCTTTTTTTCCTAGGATTACAAGTTTCCATAAAAACCCTAAGGCATTTGAACAATTAAAATTGTGCTCTAGAAATCTTAAAGAAATTTGCAATGGATTCGTATGACCCTGTTGATACACCCATGGTAGATCAACTCAAACTAGATGAGGACCCCTTAGGGATTCCAGTTGACCAGACTCGGTTTCGTAGTATGGTCGGCTCCTTAATGTACCTCACTGCTAGCAGACCTGACCTTGTATTTGTTGTATGCATGTGTGCTAGGTATCAGGCATCGCCTACCAAAAAGCACCTTGAAGCACTTAAATGGGTCTTTTGGTATCTCAGAGGAACCATTAATTAGGGACTTTGGTATCCGAAAGACACCGCTATGGCACTAACGGCCTATGCAGATGCAGACCAGCAGTTGTCAAATACACGAAGTAAAAGTACTCAGGAATGTGCTTATTCCTTAAGATAAATTAGTTAGTTGGTCATCAAAGAAACAGAAGAGCACTGCGATCTCAACCACAGAGGCTGAATACATTGCCATGTCTGAATGTTGTGCTCAGATACTTTGGATGAGGTCACAGCTTATAGAATACGGTTTTGCATTCAATAAAATTCCCCTATATTGTGATAACCGCAGTGCCATTGCTCTCTTTTGTAACAATGTCCAACACTCATGGTCTAAGAACATTGACATACGTCACCACTTCATTCGCGAGAAGGTTGAGAAAGGCGTGGTTGAATTGTACTTCGTGATGATGGATTATCAGCTTGCGGACATATTCACCAAGGCATTTCCAAGAGAGCGGTTCAAATTTCCACTCCCGCATCTTGGTATGAAGAGTACGACTCTGAAAACCCTTAAACGTCTTCAGGAAGGAGAAGATGAGTAAAAGATGGTCTTCCTATACCCTATGTATATTTGTATATAATTAAACACAAAAACAAAATACAAAAATATAAAACCTACAAAAACCATAAAAAATTAGAAAAATAGAAAATACAAAAATACGAAAAATATTTTTCAAGACATGTCTTCTGTAAATCGATAACATTTACAGACCTAGAAATGTCATTCAATAATGATAGGGGTCTTTAAATGAAGTTCGAGCGGAAGTTCAAACTGTTTTAAAACATGTCTTAATGGCTTGCAGTTATTTCCGACTGCAACCCGCTTTTCAATTTGAGGAAAGTATGTTGCCAAAAAGACATCTATTCCTAACAAAGGGTAATTCATTTTTCCTGAGCACGAATTACTTAATGTTCGTGCATCCAAGGATTAATGTACGTTTCAGTATGTTTTTCCTCTTTCGGAAGAGAAGTCTTCCTTTTATAACCAAATAATTTTCTTCTTAATTGATTCATCAAAAATTATTTGTGTTAATCACGGTGGTAAAGTGTTGTTGGAAATTCATCAATTTAGGTTTTTCAAAATAAACTTTTCAACTCAAACAACGACTACAACTCTTTTAATAGAAAACAAGGCATTGTTTGAGGAGGAGAGTGATTTCAAGTTTATGGCATCAAACGAGTTTCTAGATCACATCATACAATTAATGGAAAAGGTTTTGTAGTAATACAGGGTTATAATTTGAGGGGGAGTTAATTATTTTTAACTCAAAGGGCTAAAATTATCATTAGTTAAAGAGTTTAGGGACTTATGTGCAATTGTTTTCTAGCTCTATTAAACTACAAGGACTGAATCTGCCAATCTTAAAACTTATTTATCCTAGAAAACCTTTTAACCGAGAACTAAGAGTGTTAGAAACCTAAGGGACCAAAACTGCCATTTCTAAAACCCTTGTTATAAAAGGGTGGCGGTTTGACATTTTGTTCAAACCTTCATTTATCAGTCAAACATAACACACACACACACCCACACACAAACCGCCACCAAGTCGCCACATTTAATTCTTTGATTTCCTGTGAATTCTGTGCTAAGGTAACTCGAAATCTTCATTCTATACCATTAGATGATGCATTAGGTGAAAGTAAATCATCAAAAACACATTAAAAGGAGAATAATTTCTAGATTCGACCTAGGTTTGTTCTCAAAAATTTAATGTTGTGTGTAATTGTGAATTGATTAGAGGGATAGGTACGGATTTAGGTGGTGATTACTCGATCATGATTCGATTAACTTTAATCAATTACATTTGTGTGATTTGAATAATCTTGTATGCGTTTTTGACCGAAATAAGTATGTGTGTTTGAAGATGTGTTTTTGTTTCTGGGATTTGATCATGAGGGCTAGTTGTTGATGATTTGTTGTTCTCTTGAGATCCTCTAACACTAAGTAGGCCAAATTGATGATTTTCAATAGAAGTTTGACTTTCAAAAGTCAATAGTGGTTTGCTGTTGTTGTAATCTGTTTTGTATTGCGCTATGTGGTAGTATAAAGGCTTATTAGAGTAGTAAAACATGGGTGCATGAACCTTTAAGGCCTTTAGAGAATGTCGTTGCCTAAATGATTAAGTTTGGCTCGAATGGTATGTAATCTGATTGATTGGCTTGCCATTATTGATTGCTTAGATGCATAATTAGATATAGAATGCCTTGCTTGGTGTATGGAATTGACTGATTAAAAGAAAATTGAATTAATATTTAGTCATCTGATAGCGGTTTTACTGTTCTTGATAGCAAGTGCAAATATTCTAGATAACGTTTGGTTATGCTGATGATGAGGATGAAGTTGAGACTACTGTTGTGGTAAAGAAGAAGACTATTATTCCTACTGCTGCTAAAATAGAAAAACCAGTTAGGAGGTCAATTAGGTATGCAGAGATGTATAGATCACAAAGGACTAGAGGGAATCAGAGAAATTGGAATAGTCAGAAGTCCAATCAACCTGGAAGTGATTTTGTGATGCACAATAAAGCATGTTATATCTGTGGAAGTTTTGATCACCTGCAGTATACCTGTAAACACAAGAGACATGTTAATGATCAAAAACAGGTTAAACCAGTGTGGAAAAATACAAGGAGGGTGAATGATTACTATTCTACAAGAATGACTCACTCCAATCCAAGAAGAAATATGATTCCACAAGCTGTTTTGATGAGGTCTGGAATAAAAGCAGTTAATACTGCTAAGCCAAAGGATGCTCATAATGTTGTCAAGAGAAATTGGTTTCATGATGTTAAGGCCTCAGCATGTTGGGTTTGGAGACCAAAGCAAAAAGAAATTTTAGACAATGTTTCCAAACACAACAGTGCATCTATGATACTTAAAAGACTTGATTATATTGATGTACAAGGAAGATTCAAGTCAGTGATGGCTTGGGTCCCCAAAAGAAGATGATGTGGAGGATCCTTCCAAACAGGGGAGGAAAAATGCTCAAATTGATGAAGATCACTTTGGTTCAGATGGATGCATAGACTCAGGGGAGGCAAGAGTGCAGCAAAGAAAAAGAAGAATCCAGAGAAGAGTGTAGTACTGCAGAAAGACCAAGAAGATGAAGTGTTTGGAAGAATCCTCTCAGCAAAGAAAATGAAGGTTTAATTCAAGAAACTTGATGATTTGAAGGTAAATCACAAGTTTAGGGGAGGATTGTTGGGAATTAAACACTTCAGAGTTAGTACTGCCAAGGGATGAGTTAATACTGCTAAGCCAACAGTTAGTACTGTTAGAAGAAAATAGTTAGTACTGCTCAAGATTACAACTGCCAGTACTAAATCAGTCAGTTAATACTGCTAGAGTAAGTTAGTACTGCCTGTACTAATTTAAGACTATTGAAGAACTTACTACTGCTGGTTATAGAGTTACTACTGCTGGTTCAAGATTACTGCTGTTGGTGAGAAAGTTAATGCTGCTGAAAGTCTTCTTGTTGTTTCAACTGAAGTTAATGCTAATTAACTGAAGTTAATGCTAATTGACTGAAGTTAATACTGATTGACTGAAGTTAATGCTGATTAGTCAAACAGAAGACTGAAGATTAATGATGATTGAAGAGATTAATGCTAATTGAGAATTTGACTAAATACTTAGGAAAGTATTTAATATTTAGTCATTGTATTTAATATATTTGACTAAATATTTAGGAAAGTATTGTAAGCTCATTAGGACTCCTTGGTGTATAAAAGGAGATCCTAGGGCATCTAGTTTATCATCTCATTGATCTCATTCATCTCAATCATCTCATTATCATACACATACCTACACAGCATCTCATTGTAAGCTTCAAGGTTTGTAACCCTAGTACTATCAAGAGTACTCGTATTATCAATAATATTGAAGCAGTTTGTGATATACTCATTGTTGATACTGTTCCATTGCTAAATACTTCTAGAGTATCAAAGTGTAGATTCTGCATACACTTTAATATACAAGTAAAGTCTCATCTATTGTTATTTTGTATTCATCCAAGGTAACATACTCTTTACAAGGTAAAGAACCGATCAAGGCGTGGGATCAACACTTTGTTTTCTAACACATCCTTATGAGGATTCTGAAGTCTAGATAAATGGTCCGCCGCAAGGTTCTTACTTCCTTTTTTTTTCACGGATGGTGATATCAAATTCTTTACTGCAATTCTCAAATATATATAAACGATTTAATTATCCATTCTTGCAAATTAACTATAACAAAAAAAAGCGGTTAATTTGCATGAGGAAAAATTAAAATGTTGCTATAAAAGTGACGTTATTTTGATTGTCCATTAAATATTCCCCCCACTTGAATTCCTTAACTTGTTCGTCAAGTAGCCTTTATTAGAAGTTTAATAAAAAAATGGTAACCCTAGGATTTTCCTGTTAAGTTGTTAAGCTTTTATTCAATCAATTACAGTTTATACAACCAAACTCCTTAAGAAATAGGTAGATGAAAACACTCAAATCACTCGATTTAATTTGTGGTAACATGTAAACTAATTCGCTCAATTGCCTCGGTCGGTTGCTGAGTATTCTTATTCATAGGCTTGGCAAGGGATACACATCCCTCCACCACAGAGCCCTAGTCTAAGGAATAACAAGTTTATTTTTATTAAAGGAAAACTACGGGTTTGTTTTTGTTTCTAGTCTCAGGGGATTGAACCTTAGCACGAGAATCCACCTCTTTTAGGAATTTTGTTATACAATTATCATGATTTGCGTTAAAGACACATTTATGACACGTAGAGCAAACAAAGTGTTTGGAGTCAGAAAAAGAACTAGAATTCCTAGAGTGATCTACTAGCGACACACCATTTGACATTCCACAACTACTCTTAGATACAAGCAAACTCCTAGATATTTGATTGTTGCTCCTAGGATTTGGTTTGCTACCATTAGTAGTGTTTTATAGACTAGTAGTATGCATCACACTAGGTCTTGAATTCCTATTTCTTTCTTGTGTCTTTTTCTTAGCTTCCTCTAGATAGTGATTATGAGCCATAACACTTGAACCATACAGTTCTTCTTGACTATTCCTAGATGAGCCAGGTGCAATCACGTGATGAGGTTTTGCAAGGACATATTCTCTAACTTTAGGCAAATAATAAGGAGTGACTGGTTTTGACAAAACGTTAATCACATCAACTTGGGAGGCAAACCGTGGTTTTGAAAAGTTAGGTCGTTTAAATTTAAACGCATTTGGTTGTCTAACAACTGATTGGTTTCTGGGTGGTTGTAAAACCGGTTTCCTCAAGATTGTTGGTTTTGCAAACTTAGTATCCACGCTATTTCCTTTTAACTTTCGTAATTTGTTTTTCAATGCTACATTCGCAAAAACCTTTTCTTGAATTTGAGCTTTTAAATCAGCATTTTCAACAGTCTTACTATTTACTTTAGAAATTAGTGAGTCATTATGATCTTTCATCTCAATTCGTATCTTTTTGATAGAATCATAAAGATCTTTGTAAGTCTGTGTTAAATGCTCATTTTCCTTATTTATATTCTCATTCTCTGCAAGTAATTTAGCCACACTACTTTCTAGTTCAATGTTTATTGTTTTCAAAACATCAATGTCATGTTTAACCATGGGAACATTACTTGCTTCCTTCACACTTTTAATTTGATTCTTCAAGTTGTAAATTAGTGTGGTTTTGGCCTGTAGCTGAGCTTTCAAATCATTGATCTCAAAAAATTTACAAAACTCAGGAGACTCCTGATTCTAACATGGTTTGTTACTTTAAAAACTTTCTTCCTTTTGTTGCATTGATATTTCAAGTGAAATACAATGTTTTCCAAGTTGTAAAAATCTGTTTGAAAGTTCATTATAAACTTCTTTTTCAACCATGTCATTCGTTTTGAGAAACTCAGCCTTAAGCAAAGGACTTTTTACTTGATCATGTTCAGCATCCTGGTCAATATCTCCTCCCCTATGATAGATATTTGTTGAATCAGAAGTGGTATTGCTATCAACCTTTTCCAACAGATATGTGTCATAACTTGGTTCAGATTGATTAGTATGCTGTTGTACATTAGCAAGGATATTATGTTGAGTGGTCAAATGTACCTCAGCAGATGGCACTTGGTCATTTACTGGTCTGATATCTGCATCCACAACATGTGTGATATAAGTCCCTGGACTGCTGCTTGTAATATGCTTATCTGACTTTGTCCCACTGCATTCTGTAACAACTAAACTAACATCTAATGCTTTACTCGAAACAACCTTACTCTCTCTTGACTGCATCTGTCTTTCCTTCATCCTTCTATCATACTGTCTTTTATGATGTGTTTTTTCAGCAACAAACTTCTTAACATTAGCCATGTGTAGGAGTAGTGTTTCTCTAAACTGTTTAACTTGGATTCCAGTGTATTCAGCAAAAAGCTTCTTTGTCATTTCACTGTCATAATCCAAGAAGTGTTGCCAATCGATGAACTTCTGAAACTGATTATTGAGCATCCAAAATGTATCCATGGATTTATCTTCTTGGAATTCATCTTTGTCAAGCTTCCTTTGTAATTGATCCAAGTTAAGGGACATCGTACTTGTGAAAGTCTCATTATCTTGACCAAAGAGTGTCATGAATGCACATTCAGATACTCTCTTGGATTTTGATTCATCGTATGAAAGAACCTGAAGAAATGAATGAAGTAGCTGAAAAGATGTCATGCAACTTTCCATTGAATTTTCTTGCATTAGTTAAAACTGATGCAATTCTCTCTCTTGAATGTCATTGAAAGCTTTAGACATGATTGATTGATTGTGTTATGATAATCTTTGGATCGGTACAATTATTAGTGATTGTATGTTAAAAGTGATGATTGTTTGTTAGATTAGGTGATATGTTATTTAATTATGATTTGGTTTGGTTGAAATGAGTTTACGTAATGAAGATAATATGACTTAGGCAAAACTCAGTGAAGAATCGTAGACAAATCTCAGTGAAGAAGCTTAGACAAATCTCAGTGAAGAAGCTTAGACAAATCTCAGTGAAGAAGCTTAAACAAATCTCAGTGAAGAAGCTTAGACAAATCTCAAGAGACAAAATGCAAGGGACAAAACGCAAGAGAGAAAACGAAGAAGACAAAACGAAAGAGACAAAACGCAGGAGACAAAACGCAAGAGACAAAATGCAACTAAGAAATGAAATAGACAGAGTCTCCCCTAGGCAAAACACAAGATAGGTCTTCAACTAGGCAAAACGCAGAGGCAAAACGCAGCACCAAAACGCACGAAGCAAAACGCAAAACCAAAACGCAGGAAGCGAAACGCAGCTCCTAATAAGACAAAACGTAGTACTGTTGTCCTTTACCTAAACGACAAAACACATTGTACTTTTTCTAAAAAAACGCAACCAAGAATATGACAGTGAGACAAAACGCAGTCAAGAAAAATACGAACTTTTTTTACCTAAAAACACCTAAAAATCACCCTTTTGAACGTTTTTGCTTGGTTTCTTTTGCACAACTTGATCCTAAAAGGTTATAGCAACAATAAAAACACTAACTTTAACACTATAAATATGAGAATCAAAGAGTGTCAAGAATAAGATCATAAACCTTCTAAAACCAAACTTTGATCTAAACTAACCAAGAAAACGCACACACAATCTAGCTAACCACCCCATGAGCTCTGATACCAATTTTAGTATATTGGAAATCATAACACAATCAAGGATTAGTGTGTAGGCCGATTTCTAGAGAGAGAAAATAGGAAGTTCTAGTAAGAGAAAGACACTTAGTATGTGTTTGTTATATAATGAACAACCAACCCTTCCTATGGCTGGAAAAGGTGTTTAAATATAAGAGTTTAAGTGCCCTGAGTAGGCTATGGAGTGGGCTAACATGTAGGTAAAGACCCGGCTCAACACCATAATTCATACGCTAACGATTAAACTACAAGCTATGCTATTCTAGACAATACATGGGGTGACCGAGTCTTTCTCATAAACCTAACAGTAACCAAGAATTAGATCAAATTGATCATTGCCAAAATGAACTGTACCCAGATATTTTTTAACAAAATTACACAGCAGCTTTAGATTGCCCGTCATATGCTTTGTGCATCCAGAGTCAATAGTGAATAGGATGAATTAAACAATCTGCAAGAAAATTAGAGGACGATGGAATACTTGAAAAATTGAATCCTAAAGTATTTGTGATTTTTAAGACATTAGTTATCCTAGATGCATTATCTATTGTTGGACTAATACTTGTGTTTACATCTTCTTTCCGAACTTTAGGCACCCATTTCATTTTTGTCTTAGGAATCCATTTATATCTTGATGGGCATTCTTGTTCTATCTACCATTTCCATGCCTTACTAGTTTTCTTATACAACATCCTATAGTAACTCTTGGATTTTTGAATAGTAGATTCTGATACAACTGTTTTCTTAGGGGGTGTTGCAACAGATTTGTTCGCTTGACTTTTGGGTTGTATAGTACTAATAGGCACTACTTTAGGCTTCTTATTTCTAGCATTCACGTCATTCAAGAATTTAAAAACACAAGCATCATGATTCGAATTAAACACACATTTTCCACAAGTTGCACAAACCGCATTAACATTTGAAGTTCTAGAATTTAAACTATCATTACACGCTGTTGATCCCACGCCTTGATCGATTCTTTACCTTGTAAAGAGTATGTTACCTTGGATGAATCCAAAATAACAATGGTAGAGACTTTGTTTGTATATCAAAGTGTATGCGGAATCTACACTTTGATACTCTAGAAGTATTTAACAATGGAACAGTACCAACAATGAATATATCACAAACTGCTTCAATATTATTGATAATACGAGTACTCTGTGTAGTACTAGGGTTTACAACCTTGAAGCTATTACAATGAGATGCTGTGTAGGTATGTGTATAATAATGAGATGAGTGAGATCTTAAACTAGATGCCCTAGGATCTCCTTTTATACACCAAGGAGTCCTAATGAGCTTACAATACTTTCCTAAATATTTAGTCAAATATATTAAATACAATGACTAAATATTAAATACTTTCCTAAGTATTTAGTCAAATTCTCAATCAGCATTAATTTCTTCAATCATCATTAACTTCAGTCTTCTGTTTGACTAATCAGCATTAACTTTAGTCAATTAGCATTAACTTCAGTTGAAACAACAAGAAGACTTTCAGCAGCATTAACTTTCTCACCAACAGCAGTAATCTTGAACCAGCAGTAGTAACTCTATAACCAGCAGTAGTAAGTTCTTCAATAGTCTTAAATTAGTACAGGCAGTACTAACTTACTCTAGCAGTATTAACTGACTGATTTAGTACTGGCAGTTGTAATCTTGAGCAGTACCAACTGTTTTCTTCTAGCAGTACTAACTGTTAGCTTAGCAGTACTAACTCTAAAGTGTTTAATTCCTAACAATCCTCCCCTAAACTTGTGATTTACCTTCAAATCATCAAGTTTCTCTGAATTAAACCTTCTTTGTCTTTGCTGAGAGGATGCTTGATGCTTCCAAACACTTCATCTTCTTGATCTTTTTGCCTGCATAAAGATCTTCTAAAGAAGTTCATTTGCCATCTCACTATGCTGATCTAGCAGTTTTAACTTGAGGGCTGGCAGTACTAACTTCTGCACCAACAATAGTAACTAGTACATTAGCAGTATTGAAATCATAATCAAACTTTGGTTCATGCTCATGCCTCCCCTGAATCTTTGCATCATAAGTCTGCTATGTCTGCTTCAAATATGTCTTCAAGCCTCATCTGCTACAAGGATCTGAAGATCATCCTCTTATGGGAACCCAAGCCATTACTGACTTGAATCTTCCTTGTGCATCTATGTAATCAAGTCTTTTCAAAGTGACTGATGTAATGTTGTTTTTGGAGACATGATCTATTACTCTGTTCTTTGGCTTCCAAACCCAACATGCTGAAGCCTTAACATCATTAAACCTTTGATTAAAACACCTTTTTGTTAATGCTATTCTCTTGTAAAAGGGCATGTGAATAGTTGATTGTGCTTGATTTTGAAAATATATCCTTGGTCTAGCACAATGAATTGTTGATTTGGGGTGAGCAGTATAAGAAGGCCTAACAATATTAAAAGACCTAGCAGTACTAAAAGGTCTACCAGTGTTAACAGACCTAACAGTATTAACAGGCCTTGCAGTATTAATAGATTTTAGGCCAGTCTTCATTAAGACTGCTCTTGGAGCTATATGTTTGTGTGCACTGGAATGAGAGGTTTTAGAATAGTAGTCATTATCCTTTTTATTATAATTATTTCCACTTACTATTCTTTTCCTCTGTTGGTTAGGACATCTGTATTGAATGTGATCAAAACTTCTACAGATAGAACATGCCTTGTTATTAAACACAAAGTTACATCTTAACTGATTGGATTTTTGACCATTCTAGTTTCTTTGGTTTCCTCTAGGTCTTTATGACCTGTACATCTCAGCATATCTCACTAGCTTCCTAACTGGTTTTTCTATTTTAGCAGCAGTAGGAATAACAGTTTTCTTCTTTACCACAACAGGAGACTCAACTTCATCCTCATTATCAGAAACCCATTCTTCAATAATTGGAGCATCAGAATTTTTCTTAGTTTCATTTGAAGAATTTTCACAAACAACATTAGACTCTTTCTTGATGTTCTCAAGACCATAACCTTTGAATTCAGGCTCTTTGAACTCATCAAGACCAGAATAAGATAAGTCTAAAGGTGTTGGTCTATTAAGAATCAAAGGATGAGGTGGAGGAACTGCACTATACCCCAATCCCTTTTTGCTATTGTCAGTTATCTGACTCCCTAACAACTGTTCTAAGTCTTTTGCAGATTTATCAAATTTTGCAATCTTAAACTCAAACCCCTCCTTTTCTTGTTTAACCTTTTCAAGTTCAGCCCTAAGTAATCCCATCTGATATTCTTTGTGACCTACACTTCTTTTAAGTAGAGCAATTTCCTCAAAAAAAGAACTTCATGTTCTCTATATTTAATAATTTGATCTTCTAAAGTTGCTAAACCTCTTTTGTATGTAGCTGCTTTAAAACCCGTTTCATCTTATTTAACAAGAAAATCATCATACTGTTTCTTTAGAGCTTCATAGTTTGTCAGACAAGTTTTTGAGCAAGATTTGTCATTATTTACCTTAGAGTCTAATAGAGCTTTAGGAGCCATCTCTTCCTTTTGAGTAAATGATTTCTTCTTGATGATATCTTCTAGATCAAAGTTTCTCAAAGCACAGGCTCTGATACCACTTGTTGATCCCACGCCTTGATCGATTCTTTACCTTGTAAAGAGTATGTTACCTTGGATAAATCCAAAATAACAATGGTAGAAACTTTGTGTGTATATCAAAGAGTATGCGGAATCTACTCTTTAATACTCTAGAAGATATATCAATGAAACAGTAGATATGAATGAACAAAAACGCTTCAATATTATTAATGATAAATAATACGAGTACTCTGTGTAGTACTAGGGTTTACAACCTTGAAGCTATTACAATGAGATGCTGTGTAGGTATGTGTATGATAATGAGATGAATGAGATAATAAACTAGATGCCCTAGGATCTCCTTTTATACACCAAGGAGTCCTAATGAGCTTACAATACTTTCCTAAATATTTAGTCAAATATATTAAATACAATGACTAAATATTAAATACTTTCCTAAGTATTTAGTCAAATTCTCAATCAGCATTAATTTCTTCAATCATCATTAACTTCAGTCTTCTGTTTGACTAATCAGCATTAACTTCAGTCAATTAGCATTAACTTCAGTTGAAACAATAAGAAGACTTTCAGTAGCATTAACTTTCTCACCAACAGCAGTAATCTTGAACCAGTAGTAGTAACTCTATAACCAGCAATAGTAAGTTCTTCAATAGTCTTAAATTAGTACAGGCAGTACTAACTTACTCTAGCTGTATTAATTGACAGATTTAGTACTGGCAGTTGTAATCTTGAGCAGTACCAACTGTTTTCTTCTAGCAGTACTAACTGTTAGCTTAGCAGTAGTAACTCTAAAGTGTTTAATTCCTAACACACGCAGTTACAGACTTTGTTTTATTAGAAATACTAGAAATCCTATGTTGATCTTCTACTTCAGTCTTCTTAAACTTCACTTGAATATTGTTTGGCATGACCTTATCTTTCATTTGAGTGTTCCTAAGTTGTGGTCTGCTGACATTAGTTTTGTGAATTACTCTTATAGAGGTAGACACACGAGGATTAGTATTCCTAGAAGTCTGAGGCAACTTTGGTGCTCTAGTTTGTGTTTTCCTAGTGTCAATTTGATACATGCCTAGTTTAATCACATTTGTGTTTCTTATAGCTTGCCTTGCTGTTTGAGGCAAAATCTGTATAGTGATTGGTTTTGATAAACCCTCTGACACATTAGTTGTGGGAACCAACTTTGTCTTTGAAAAACGTTTCCTTTCAATAGAGTCTGATAAAGGAGTCAGTTTGCCTAAAACTGATGGTTTTGGAATCCTTTGAGTATTTGGTTGTCGAACAACAAATGGCTTATCAAACTTAGTTTCCACATATTTTCCTATGCATTTCTCAATGAGTTTCTTTAACTCACTTATGACAATGTTCTTGTCTTGCAATTGAGCTTTCAAATCTTGTAATTAGAAATATTGTTCATGTTCTTTTAAAAATACATTTGATGCTTTTTCTTTGCAAACTGTGTCATTTTTCATTTGTTCTTGACATTGTTGTAAAGCAAGTTCAAGAGAAATGGAGTGTTTTTCTAATTTATAAAAACTTCGTAAAGGCTCTTTATAAACTTCTTTACTAACAGTTTCAGTTTGTTTCAAAAGCTTTTGTGCAAGACATTCACATTCTTTCACTTTATGAAGATATAAGCATTGCAATTCAGTGTGAGCATCTAAATCAAATAACGAATGCAAATAAGAAAACATAACATCATTAGACACACACTCTTGCAGAAGTATATCATACATGTTTGAAAATTCTACTTTGTCATATTCAAGTTCGTCTATTTATTTTTCAAGTGATTCAACGTACTTTAAATCAGCATGCATTTCTTGCTTAAGTTCATGAATAAATTTGAAACTATCATTCTATGTCTTTAGGGCAAAAGGCATCAAACATGTTTTAATTAGGATTTCCATATCATGCGCAGTTGGTGTACGAAAATGATTATGAGAATGCTTTTCCCAAGCTTGATCAACAAGTTCTCTAAAATGATTTATGTTATTCGTCATTACATTATAATCTTGTCTACTTTTACTGATTGATTTTGAAGTAGGTAAGAAACTATTGTTTTTGAAAAATTTTGGTTTAGATTTCACAAAAGATTTTCTTCACATTTTCTTTCTTACTTCATTTTGCATGTTCCAACTGTTCATGATATTCCTATGTCGCTGGTTTGAAAATTTCATAAAAACTATTTTGCTTTGTGTAATCATAAGGTTTCACTAAGTCTTTATTCAATTTTAATCTACTCTCTTTTTCAAGAGTCAAGGTCTCTTCCCTATCAAGGACGAATCTGTTTGCTGGATCAGATGTGTCATATGGGATCTTAGACAAACATGGCTTTTCAGATTAAGCTTTTTTGAGGTACATTATATTTGCAAAGGTTGGTGTACCATTGAATGTTGGGCCTTTAGGAGCTACATATGAATGGTTTGAATTGATTGATTCCTTTTGTAAACAATTTCATTAAAAAAATTTAATTGTTTTTCCATTGAAATCGTTTTGTCAATGCCTTTTTCTTCCTTAAGTTTCAATTCCGTTATTACCTTGGTTTTCTCTTTGACAAGACCTTCATAATGTGACTTTGTTTAAAAACTCTGTTTGACTAACTGATCGTGTTTCTCTTTGACAACTAAATTTCATTGGCTTTAAGTTTTAAACCTTCTTTTTGAGCTAATAGTCCTAGAGTTTCATTTAACTTACATTCAAGTTTGTCATAATCAACTGTACGGTAATTTTAAGGTTTTGTACGTCTCAAGCTCAGTCTGTTTATTTTGAAGTGCAATTAGGAAACTATCCCGAATACTAGTCTTCGCAAGAATAGATTTGCACTCTTTCAATTCATGAGCAAGTGATGTGTTTGCTTTCTTTAATTGCTTTTGAATCTCTTTATTTTCATCAACATCAAGTTTTAAATTTGCAATTAAATTAGCAAGCGCAACACGCTCATCATCACATTCTACAGCATTTTGGTCATTCTGAATATCATTATCACACATATCTGATGAATCAGGAATGACATTACTATCAACCTTTTCCACTACACATCTATTACTAATGGATTCAGGTAGCTTAGAATGATATCTCTCATTGGTAAACACATTATATTCTGCATCGTATTGTACCTGTTTCAATGGCTTAGTATCAGTTCCTGAGTCTGCAGTGGGAACCTCTTGAATCTTTGCCATATAACTATAATGTGCTTCCAATTCTTGTTCATCTATCTCTTCATTCGTGTCCGCCAGCTTGCTCTGCTTGTAATGGAACACCTTTCTTAGCTTGTTTGCACAACAACATCTTTTCCTTGTGATACGAGTAGTCTTTTACCCTTTTTGGTTTCCTACATTCCTTAGCAAAATGACCAAATTCCTTGTAATTAAAGCACTGTATCCCAGTCTACTGCATGACCTGACTGCCTACAGTCTCCCTAGCCCTAGCAATAGTCAATGTCCTCTGATTCCCAAACTGTCCAGTCAGATTATCATTCTTGTACCTTGGAGAAGTATCCACATTCTTGTTTCTGAAGTTTGAAGAAGTTCTGAGGTTGTTGTTTGTAGGTTTGTAGATCTTTTTGAAGTACTTTACAATGAGTGCCAAGTTTTTTTGCATATCCTTATCTCTCTGAGCTTTTTTGGATCATTGTCTTCTTCAGAAGCTGACTCAGATGGAGGTGTGATTGGTTTGGATATCTCTTTGCCTTTGTATTTGGTAGATGCATTAGATCTGGTGAAAGATGATTGTTTTGATGGTGGTGCATATGATTTGTGAGATTTTGGTGCTTGATAATAAGGATCTGGATATTGTTGAGTAGCAGCAACAGGTGCTAATGGGTTAGCATTCTTGGCTATTCTCTCAGCACGGATTTCATTAACTTCCTTTTGATACTGTATCAGAACGTCAAAGAGCTTGTGATATGAGACTGTATCCAATTCATGTTGTTTCTTGACAATTGTCACAAATCTTGACCATTCTGGTTGAAGTTGTTGAAGAAACTGAACATTGACTTGCATTGTATCAACTGTCAGGTTGTTTCTTATCATTTCATTCATCATCTTGTAAAATCTGGAATAGTAGCACTCCATGGACTCTCCATCATAAGAAGTGAATTTGCCAAACTCCCAAAACAAGTTAGTCTTGACATCTTGAATGTTAAGAGATTCACCGTGTTGTAGCCTTTCAATAGCTATCCACATTTCATGAGTTGTCTTGCAAGCATCAACAGTTGAGTAGATTTCATCATCAATTCTAGTCAATAGCAAATGAATTGCTTCCTTTTCTGATTCATAATGAGCTTTGTTTTCAGGAGACATATTTAAGAATGTCTCAACTGTTGTTTGCTCTAGAACTTCTGGAGAATCATCTATTGCAAATACAGCTGGAATTATAACAGTAGAAGGTGTGTAAGGACCTTTAAGAATGCATTTCCTCAGTGCATCACCATTTGGTCTTGTATCAATGTATCTTAAGAAGTGTGATTGCCACTGAGCATATCTTCCCATTGCATGAATTGGTGGACGATCCCTTGAACCAGCTGCCATGATGTTGTTATGCATTTGACTGTCTGTTGTGGATGTTGTAATTGGAGTAGTCATGATGAATGATTGTTGAATTATGAAGTGAAAATGATTTAAGGATCTTAAGTAGGTAAAGTGATTGTTGTTGTGGATTGAGTATTGAAACTAGTTCATGGAATTTTACAAGTCTTGATTAAATCGAGAAAACACGTGAGTATTTTACGGGATTTTACTAAATCAAGAAAAAATCATGAAAATTGAATTGTTGTTGGTTAAATCGCTGTTGTCTTTGAAGAATTTGAACTTTTGATAACGATTTGTTGAGCTAAAAGGATTAACAGTGAAATTTGGTTCACAATGGACTAATGGTGTAATGCAGATTCAACTAAGAGGGTTAATAAACACACCAAGGATGAGTGGTGAATTATGCTTGAAATCCAGGGACCAAGATTGCAAATTTCAAATTTTAGTTTAATAAAAAAACTCTTTCCCGCTAATATGACTTTGTCTTCTTCGTTACAAATGGTTAAAAGTGATAACGAATTGTTTTTAATCTTGTGGAGTGGTACGGTTATCGTCGATAAAAAACAAATACACTACGATGATCATAGAAGGACTGCGATCGTAATGGTATAAGTTAGAATACTCGCGAGCAATCGAAACTCGAAACTAAAAAACCCAAAACTTGTTGAATCATTCAACCTTGTAGAGTTCGCCTAGTTCTCAAGTTTAATTCTCCTAAGTTAAACTTGTTTAGTTCCCCTCAGAAAACATGTTTAATTCGCCCCTACTGTTTGTTTAGTTAGCCTAGAAGTTGTGTTTAGTTCGCCTCAGCTACTTGTTTACTTCGCCTATCTAGGATGTTTAATTCGCCTTACAGTTTTTGTTTACTTCGCCTATGTTCAAAGTTTACTTTGCCTCACTGAAACGTTTACTTCGCCTCTTGATTTGTTTACTTCGCCTCTAAAAGGACAAAAAACGTACGATGTACAGTTTTTGTGGTCCTTGTACTCTTTGTCTACACCTCAACGTATAACAACAAGAGGATAAGCCAACCCAGAAAAAGCTTGTATAAGTTTAAAAATAAGCTATTAAGCCACGTAAATAAGCTACTAACTTTGAAGACTTTGACCCTAAAATAAGCTTTTATCAAATAAGCAAAATAAAATAAGCCGACACCTACATAAGCTTGATTATGCTGTAACTACAAGAAATAAGCGACGAAAAGAGCAACTTATTAATAGTCTCCAAAAAGCTTCCGAACAACTATTGTTCCCTTTTATCACAACAAGATACAGTGTTGTTGGATGTTTCAAAAGAAAGAAACATGTGAACAAACCGAATAGAAAAATAAGAAAGAAAAAAAAGAAAAAAACTATTTTATGAGAATGAAACAAAAGAAGTAAAGGAACAGAGTTTAAGAAAGACAAAAAACTATTTTATAACAAAAGCAAGCTACAAAATAAAAAATGTGATAAATAAGCCGAATGGAATAAGCTAAATCAATAAGCTCAAATAAGCACGACCAAAACAAAACCACTAAACCCACCCGAGACGAGTGATACCAATGGTTATAACCAAAAATCTATATCATTTACATACCAAGAATCAAAGATAAGAGAAAAGAAGAAAAGTAGAGAGAAGTTAGAGAGAGAAAGTAGAGAGCAAAAGAGGAATGGTTGATTACTAGCAAATGTGTTTCTTTCAAATGAGAACGAACAACTTTTTCCTTGGTGGAAAAGGGTTTATATACCTAGACCATAAGGCTTACACGCCTATGGGCTTTCTACGGGCTGGGCTCAGGATTACTTGGGCTAAATCCATAACACGTGACCAATTAGCTTACATAAGCGAGCCCGTTTACCCTTTCTAGCCTATTACAACATATAATTAAGTAAAGACCGAGCTTCCATGATTCCTAGCCGAGCTTCCTTGTTCGATTCAATATTTTGAGGCTAACATGTTTGGATTCTCTTTTTCTCTCAGGCATATAATGAATTATAACAATCTGGGAAATGGAAAATTAATACTAATTACCTTTCGTAGCATACAAATTACCATAGGCTTGGTAAAGGATCAAAAAGCTCCACTACTAGGCTTAAGTACTAGAAATTACTATCAAAGAGGTGTTTCAAAGGGTTGTGATGTTCAAGTGTAAGTTAAACAATATAAAGAGATAAACGAAAGAACGATCAAACCAAGACACCAAGATTTATAGTGGTTCAGCTATGAAGCTCTTCTTTGCCCTACTCCACTCCCCGAGTATCCGACTCGAGATTTCACTATGTCAACAAGCTCCCTTCAGGCGGAGAAAACCGTTTACACGTCGCTTACGTTATTTTCTGACACTAAGCTAAATGTCGAGTCCTAATCTTAACTAGAACCAATCTACCACATACACAAGTACTACCCAATCATAAGATCTTCACTATCGGATTTACACACAATCTAATTTACACAGTCACACAATGTTAGCCTTAAAATATGTTGACTAATACGGAATTACATTAGTTCATAAATAGGCAAACACGCAGGGATTAGATTAGACTTTTTAATATAGTTTAGTTGTGTTTGGACTATAAATACCCCCTCCATACTTCCATGGAGGGGTGAGGATTCATTTGTAACATTTCACACAAGGGGGGTGTGTGTGTTTCTATCTTCTATCACATACACATCTTTCACTTTTTCTCTCATCATCAATAATATGGCTTTCTACTTGTTTAATCCTCCCCGACCTCCGGATCATCTCTAGTTAGTGTTTATCTTATCATTAACAAGCTTACATTAGGCTAGTATTTATAGTGAAAATATCTTAATACCATTTAGCCAAAACCATGGATTATGTATAAAAAGGGGGGACGGTTTTCTTATTACCCTAAGGGTAATATGTTTTTAATTTTGGTTATATGAAATTAGAAGTGACTAGTTTTAAGAGATGGTACTTAAGCATGTGCAATACTTCTAGAAGCAAATTTTGAATTTGGTTTGTGTTGTTTTGGTTTTGTGTAACCGGATATATAAGTAAAAATGGGTATAAATGATATAAGTTTTAAGTATTGGGTATAATGGTGGGTATTTGTTGAAGTATAGATGGGTTTATGGGTTTACATGCATGCAAAAATATAATTTGTTGTGAAACGTAAACGTTTTACGTAACCAATAAAAATAAAAAGTGGAAAGTTATAAATTATCTTCGTAATAATTATATAATACTTGCTTGACGTAAACTTTTATTTGTTTGACGACGGTTTACGTTGAATGTTGATTTTTAGTTTACGCGGTTTAACAAAACGTTGAAAATTAAAAGTAAACGCATAAAACCCTAAAAATAAATAATGGAATGTATGAAGTCATAAAATGACCTGAAATAATGGATTGTTATAGTCTTTCCCCGTTAAAGGAGCCTTGTACACAAGGCTTAAGATGCGGCACTTGTCGAGGGTGTGATTTTTGTGAAGAGATGCGGATACTTCTTTCGAAATTGATCTTCATGTTCCCATGTGAACTCAGGACCTCTCCTAGATTTCCATCGAACTTTGATAATGGGGATACAGCTTTGCTTCAACTGCTTGACTTCACGATCCATGATCTCCACTGATTCTTCAATGAAGTGAAGCTTATCATCAATATGTATTTCATCCAACGGAATTGCCAACGGCTCGTCGGATAAACACTTACGTGAAACGTGCTATAAACCCTGCTTAAATGTTGAGGAAGTTCGAGTTTATAAGCAACGGTTCCTACTTTTGCTAACACCTTGAAAGGTCCAATATACATCGGGTTTAACTTCCCCCGTTTGCCAAAACAGATAACCCCTTTTCCAAGGTGATACCTTCAACATGACTTTGTCATCAACTTGAAATTCTAAAGGCTTATGCCTCACATTGGCATAACTCTTCTGACGATCACGAGCGGCTTGAATCCTGCTTTTGATTTAAATGATCTTTTCAGTTGTCTAGTGAATAATTTCTGGACCGATGAGCTGAACATCTCCGGCCTCGGCCCAGCTAACAGGTGATCGACACTTATGACCATAAAGGGCCTCAAATGGTGCAGCTTTAATGCTAGTGTGATAATTGTTGTTGCATGAAAATTTGATTAGCGGTAAGTGTCTATCCCAACCATTTCCAAAGTCTATCATGCAAGCGCGTAACATATCTTCTAGTGTCTGAATGGTTCTTTTGCTTTCTCCATCAGTCTGCGGATGGTAAGCAGTACTCATATCCAAACGAGTAGCTAAAGCCTTCTGGAACGACCTCCAGAAATTTGACGTAAATCTATCGTCACGGTCACAAATGATTGAGACTGGTATTTCATGTCTCGTGACTACTTCTTTCAAGTACAGCCTTGTCAATCTCTCCATTAAGTTATTTTCCTTCATCGGCAAAAAGTGTGCAGACTTAGTAAGACGGTCTACAATCACCTAAATGGTATCATAACTACTTGACGTCTTAGGGAGCTTGGCGATAAAATCCATGGTGATATTGTCCCACTTCCACTAAGGGATCTCAGGTTGTACTAACAAACCAGATGGGGTCTGGTGTTTAGCTTTGACCTTTAAGCATGTCAAACACTTGCTAACATAGGTGGCAATATCGACTTCCATGTTAGGCCACCAATACAATTTCTTCATGTCTTGGTACATCTTGGAGGAACCCGGATGAACAGAATATTTTAACTTGTGGGACTCATGCATAATCAAAGTCCTTAGATCACCAAAGCATGGCAACCAACTCCTGCTATTCAAACACAGTGTTTCGTCAAC
>BQNB010030781.1:5742-54558 GCA_026074375.1 Tanacetum coccineum
ATTGAATCTATCTGATCACAGGTCGATTCTCACGGATTCAAAGGTTTCTCCAACCAAACCTGGGCGAATGACAAAGCCATATTCGTCTTTCTTGATGGTGGTGGAGGTCCCTGATTCCAGCTGGCTCACAAGATCCATAGCCACATGCTCATACCCGACCGACAAACATAAAGACATCATGAAAGCTCAAGTACATGTTTCAAGACTTCCGCTACTCTGATACCGTACGTCTTTCTTGAAGTGACGATGTATTAAAGTCAAAGAATTTCAAAGAAGTTTCCGTCACTCTGATACCGAACGTCTTTCTCGAAGTGACGAAGTGTTAAAGTTAAAGAATTTCAAGAAAGATGCAACATTAAAGCTTTTCAAGTCAACAAATCAAGTAAGGTATGAGCATGTCGGTCCAACAATCACAAGTTCACAAGATGGCAAAGTTAACAAGATGGCGAAGAGATTATGCTTGGTTGATGATCTCAAGTTGCTCAAGATCACAATGTCAAATACAAGTTCAAGGAACAAGCTCAATCCTAAAGTCAATGATCACTACAACATATTCACAAGAGAAAGTCAAGAGTACGAGCTAAAGACTAAAGATAAAGCATAGTATGCTAGGTTTAAAGTTTTTTAAATTGGAGTGACCTCCCTTAGGGGGAGATTGTTGGAAACACAAAAAGTGTCGGTCACTTCCAAGTTGTAACAGGTCTTAGCTCGTAGTTAGTGTAATGATTAGATTAGTAATCTAGTCCGGCCCAAGGCCCATGGGAAGCCCATCATAGCCCATGGCCGGCCTATAGGTACTATATAAACCCCTCTCCTAGCCTTGGAGAGGGTTGGTTGTTGGTTGTTCCATTTTACCACATTTCATTTTATACAATTCATCCATTTTCCATCCAATCTCTCTCTAACATCACAACCCACATCTCACTATTGTTCTTGGTTTGATCATAAGATTACTAGTATTCTACAAAACACACAATACATCCTTCGCTTTAAGAGTGTTTTTAACATCAGCATTAGTTACAATCTTTTTGTTTAAAACAACATTCTTAGATGCAACATTTAGTTGTTTATTTGTACTATTAGAAGCTTCTACCCTCTCTGATGATTTCTTAGTGTTGGATAAGGCATAATTCTTGAAAGATGAGTCTCTATTTGATGGTCATCTAACACTAGAAGCAGCTTACAGTCCTGTAGAAGATAAAACACTCTTAGCTTTATTTGTATTTGTTTCATGTTTCTTTATATTATTGACTTTGTACATTCCCGGTGCGATGACATTGTTGTTTATTTCAACAACTTTCTGTTTGTTGGGTGAAGTCTGTAAAGTGACTGTTTTTGAGAAAACATATTTCTCTTATGTTTTAGGAGCAACAGTTTTCTTTTGAAAATCTTGTTTATTTAGCAGAGTAACACAAATAAGTTTGTTAGAAATATTAGTTTTGTCAAACTTAGTATTCACAAACTTACCTTTTTCAACAATTTTCAGTTTAGCTTTTAACTCAGATATTGTTATCAAAAGATCTTAATTCTGTGCACGTACTTCTGCATATGCATAGGTCTTTAGATTAACATGCTTAATCAATTCATTGATTTCCCCTTGAGTTTGAGTTCGTGTCTTTTTTATTGAATCAAAAAGTTTTTGATACTCTAATTTGACATTTTCCCATTCCTTTATCAAAGATTGTACTTTAAATTCTAAAGACACGTTCTCATTCTCAAGCTTTTCCATTTTTGATATCCAAGAGGTTTCACAAACGTTTTTCAAAGAAGATTCACATTTTCATCTTTCTTTTTAATGTTGTATTTGTAATTCAAAATCAAGACTTGTTTTTGACATCTTTGAACATCATTTTCAAGAATGTTCATTTGTTTTTTAATTCCCTCTTGGATTTCAATGAAATCCCTTTGAATTTTCTTAATTTTATCTTACACAGTATTGTTTACACATTCATGACTCAACAACACACAACATTCGATTTCATGCTTGAGTTTTGCTTCCAAGAGTTGATCATTCAAAAGATTATTTTGTTTCCATGTTGCACCAAGATCACTTTCTGTTGAAACAAAAACATCTTTCCTTTCTTTTATGTTTTCTGAAAATCATTTTTAAAGATCTCAAAATTCAATTTTAATTCATGAAGAATTGGTTTCACCTCTTGTTGACAAAATTTAGTTAATCGTTTTTCTTCTGGAGTTATATAGAAAATGCTTTCACTTTTAGAATTTGTTTGTATCAAAGCAAACAATGTTGTAAATTCATTTTCCATTTTTTTCCAAATACAGTTTCATTGGGTTTGGACTAGGCATTAAATCCACAAAAGGTTTTGTCTTAGAAAGTAAAGTCGATGTGCTTACATTTGAATGATTTTCAGAAGGTATAAAAGTAAATGAAAATTATTTTTGTTTTGCAGATAATTCTTTTTGTCGAACAAAATCCTCGTAAAGAGCATTTAACTTGTTGTAATGAATTGTATGAACATTTTGTTTTTTCTCAATAGCAACTGGATCCTTTAATTTGTTTTCCATTTTTGTTTGATTCTTGGTTGCATCAAGTATGTCCTCAGTGTCTTTAACATTCACATGAATTTTCGTATCACTAAAGCAAGAAGCATTATATAGTTTTAGATTCTGAGAAATTGCTTTCTTGAGTGTATAAGGATATTCGTACCCTAAACCATGTTTGACATTCGGATCATAAAATGACATTGGTTTCGGTCCAAGCATGAACATTCCTCGTAACGATCGACCGATTTTTAACACCACATTTTCATTTTCTTTAGCTTTTGCTTCAAGATCTAGAACTGTGTCGTGCTCTTTATCTTCATTTTCACTCATCTTTCATTTCAAAATTGTTTGCGTCTTTTGAAGTTCCACAATTTGACTTTTTAATTCGACAACAGACAACTCTAAATTGTCCCGTTTTTGTTCCAGATCTCGAATAATGTCTTGATCACGAATAAATTGAGTTTGTAAATCGTTTTCTAATCGACTTGATTTATTGTCAGCCTCAATAAATTCGTTAAAAAAGGTAGTGTTATTTCTTCTAGTCATCTCAAAAACCCGAACCTTTTCCTTATACAACTCAAGCTGTTGAGTTAAAACTTTGTTTTGTTGTTTTACTTTGTTAGCATTTATTTGTTGTTTCTCAGCTTCCTTATAAGCATTTAGAGCTAATTGTTCTAATGCATATGATGCCTAAACATTGTTATCGTGTTCAACACTGCTACTACTAACATCTATATTTGGGTCATCAAATATAATATTGCTATCAATTTGATCATCACTAATTGTATTGTTAATAATTTAAGGTTGCTTCGGATACTTTTGCTCTTAATTATCTTTAGCAAATAATGGGTTCACATAACTGGTAGATGGTGTTTGTACCTCACTAAGAAATGCAAAATCATAGCCTAGCATTAGAATCAATGTTTGGTGGTTGAATTCTGGCCATCAAGCATATATTTGCATTTAATTCCTCAATTTCTTCCATCTGAGTAGCATGAGCAACAAGAAAGTCATTATGTTTGGTGTAGTCAAATTTATATACGTATTATATTAATCCCGTAAGAATTCTTTCCAAAATACTTCTCAACCAAGAGAAATATAAGGTAAAAATCTCACTAAAGAAAACACAATTTGTATATTTTTATCCGGGAAGTACTTTTCCTCGGGTCGTGTCCCAACGAAATCGTGAATTGAGAATTTAGGAATAATTCGGATTCGAGTTAAGAATGATAAAGGATTTTTGAACTTTTGATTACACTACAAAATATAATAGCACAAACTAAAAACAATGAAATAGCACGAAATTTAAATGCACAAAACGTAATAATGCGAGCTAAAACTGAAATTTAAAATCTAAGGCACAACTTTTAACAAATTTTATACCTAAAAATCACAAATTTAAAATGAAAATTTTAGGAAAAAGAATTGGAATTTTTTAACTATTTTTGAATTTTTTATGAATTTCTAAAGTTTAATGAATTAACAAAAATAAACTTTTTCTAAAAATTATCACTAAAATTTTACTTTTATTTTTCAAAAATACTAGATTTAAAAAGAAAATTATTGCAAAAAGAATTTTAATTTTTCAACTGTTTTTCTATTTTTTATGAATTTTCTAAGAAAAAGGAATTAACTAAAATCTATTTTAATTCCTAGAAATTACAAATTTTACTGGAAAAATATGGAAAAATGATTTTTATAAACTGTAAAGGTGCAGAAATCAATTAGCACAAAAAGCCCTAAATTTTATGACCTAATTATGCCCTAATTTGATTGATTAAAAATATGAACCCTAATTATTTAAAACTAAAAACTAAAATATTAATTCTTTTTATTTCTTATAAAAGACAGGGTAGAAACTGTTAGAAAGGAAAGAACAGGGTAGGCGGGCTAACTTGGGAAAATTTACACTATAGTAGAAACGGGCGCCCTTGAACTATTAGACAAATACAAAACAGACCCTACGTTTTAAGCTTATTTTGGCTTATTAAAAAATGATTTTCAGCAAAAACTTAAAACTACAAACTTGAAGAACAGCTTATTATCTACAACATTAACAAAAGCACTTCCTACTTTTAACCACTATATAAGCTGGAAAATAAGCTGTTTAGTTTCTGTTACAGAAACTAAAGGTTTTATAGGCTTTTTAGATTTTAGCTTATATTGAGCTTATTACTTGATGAAACTTGAAACTAAAAGATGCTAATTGGAGCTTAGGATGTACACTAAAGATATCTAAACAAAAGTTTACTGAGAATTAACAAATTTCTCAAGAAAATTGAAATGAAAAAGTGAAAGTTCTTGCTTAATTCTGAAATAAGCTTTTGCTACAAAGCTAAAAGGCTTATTTGTGAACCTTAAAAGCTTAAATTTTGAAAATAAGCTAAGCTTTTAACTTTGACTTAACCTAGATAAAAGAATTTGTAAAATTCTAACTAATAGTGAAAATTCAAAGTGAGAAAATTAAGCTAGGAATCAATATTGCTGCTATACTACTTTTTGACAGGAAAAATAAGCTAAAATGAAGCTGATAAAAGAAACTTAAATGCTTATTTGTATTAAGCTACTAGTGAACTATGGAAATGCTCAAAATCAACTTCTGACTCTTAATCACTAAGTCTAAAATGATACTAAAAAAATCTTACTAGCAACAACAGCTTTACCCTGTTGTTGCTGATTCAATTTGCAAGGCACAAAAAAATGCAGGCTTAGTGGTTACCTAAAAAACTATTACACTAACTCAATCCATGAATGTAGTCCTATGTTGACTAAGTTTGTGCTCTAACTTGTCTTAAATTTCTATTCACTAAAAATGCTTGATCACAAAATCTGTCCTGGTGCAAATGTAAACTTTTAACACTCTAAACTTTGAATAACTACAAACTAATTTCTAAAACTTGATTAAAACCTTGTATTATAACCAAACTCAACTATTTAAAGAACATTGACAGAATGCATTTGACTTTAAGAGTCAAATGCACCCCTAATCCAAACACTCCTTTAACCTGAAAATGTCAACTAAATATTGCCTTAAAATCTATTTAATCCTAAACTTGAAACCTTATAACTGACATACTGCTAAAAAATTCACCTAATTAAGCTAATGAATCATTAAAACCTACAGCTTATTAGAAGCAATAAGCTAGTTTCTCTACTAGCTTATTTATACTAGTAAAGGCAGTTTTAAAAGAAAACTAAGATTTCTCAAGTTTTATCTAATCAAAACTGAAAATAGCTAGGAATTAAGCCTAAACAAACATGATTGAATAGAATTCAGACAAAATTGAATAGAAATAAGCAATTTGAAATTAGCTATGAATTTGCTTAAAATGAAATCAAGTACATAAAACCTGAGATTGTAGAATCTTCTTCACCTAGACATCCAAGTGAAGAGTAACTAGGTGATTACCAAATGCACCTTCCATCTACAGACCTTGATCAACAAGCTTAATAAGCTTACAGCTTATTACTCCTCATCTAGCTTCCAAAGTAAGCTTAATTTGAATTCAAATGAAACTTTTTTAACTAAATGAGCCTAAAAAACAGTATTTAAAGAGCTTTACCAAGATTTAAACTAAATTTGAGCTTTAATTAACAAGAATAATCAACAAAAATTAGCTTAATGAAAGCTTAATAGATGAAATTTGAATCTTCAATTGAAAATAGAAGAACACAAGTAACTTGTAAACTGAATGATATTACTAAAATTGTGGAGTACAAGATTGAAGGAAGATAGTACAAGAGCTTAAAGCTTATTATAAAAAGCTTGAAAGAAAAAATTGCTTAAAATTGAAGATAGATACAAATTGAAAAATAAACAAAAACTAACTTACTGAAAGAATGAGAGCCGCTAACCTGCTATTTATAGAGTTATGAGAAGAGGAGTGAAGAAATTCTTGAAACTTCCATTTGATCCTAGCCATTGATCATTTTCGGGCTAATTATAGCCGTTGGATTGGCTTGGTGAGGCGTTTGATCCAATTGATGGATGCCACGTGGGCGTTTTTATGTGGAGAGGGATTTAGAAACGAGTTCAAGAGTTATATAGGAGCGGGGGTGGGATTTTTGGTGATTTGGGTTGTTTGTTGGATTTGGCGGGAAAAACGGTTAAGGCTGTTGGAGTTGTTATAAACCGCGTCCTTTCTGTTTGAAACTATGAAGAAATGGCACATTTGGCCCCTGCGATTGCACCCGCCCTTGTGTAGTAATAAAGCAAGTTTCATGTTGACAATATCAGTCCTTGTGGTTTTCTTCTTCTTTTTCTTCTTTAATAAAACACTTTCTTCATTTTGCAACTTTAGTCCTTGAAACTTTAAAACTCCAAATAAGACTTTGAAACTTTGAAGACTTGTCATAATTGGTCCCTTGGCTTTCAAAATTGAGCTTTGACTTTCTTTCTTGCTGTGTCGGGCTGATCCGGCTTTGATCTTTGGCTGTTTCTTCACTCTTGTTCTTGTCTCTTTCGTTCCTTGTCGGTTTTTGATCGTTTTTGCTTCTTTTTGTCTTTTCAATCCTTTCCTGCACAATTAGACACAAAAGCACACATTTTCTATTCTTTTGGCATTTTATTGGCTTTTATTTGGCAAAATCCCGGGTAATTTAATATACAATTAAGCAAATATCAAAATTCCCCAAACTAAAGGATTGCCGTGTCCTCACGCAATGTTATGAAGTGTACACTTTGTAAACTAGTAAGTTTCCAAAATGCCCTTGTTAAAACCTTTTATGAATCACCTTTTAAAATCAACTTTCACTTTTCTCAACATTTAATCTCTTGGAAACACATTAATGGCAATCATTGCAATTTTGCAACTTTTAGGCTCATCGAAATAGGCTACTCCCGATTAATAGAGCACAAAAGAGGAAAATTCGTCATCCTTGACTTTTCACTAGACTAAACAAAGCTAATAAACAAGATCATTGTCAATATAAGTCCAAAATGTTTATGCTCTTTTTCATCCATAATATTATAAACTTGGATACTTTTCACTCCCAGGATAAAAGATTAATGATTAAGATGGTGTAACACTTTTTTAAATCAACCATTAGATTCAATATTATTTATAGTTGAGATTCATCTAAGCTTTACAAATTAAGCCTTGTGAGCTTAAATGCTTAGTAACATAGATAAATCTCGACTCAACGCCTAAAAGAGATTAGGAAACAAAACTTATAAATTGGGATTGAGAAAATGAAATTTTTTAACCATTCTGTTGTATTTTCATTGTGACTTTAATTATTTTCTTTTTGCAATAGGAATGTTGTTCTTAGTTCGAACCCTTCTACTTAGGCCTTTCTCCCACATAGGATATTCGCATAAAACAAACGGTGTTCTTAGTTCGAACCCCCACGCCGCCTGTTAACGTTTGTGGGTTATTCGCGCAACACTTTTTTCCTGCAAGCCTAGATTCCAAAGTCCCTTCATTAGTTGCAATCATCACCTAAGGCACGCTCCCTAGTGATGAATGCCTACGAACCTTGATCCTACGTTACATATTTTTAATCCTTAGTATGCGACCCCATCCGAAGTCTTTCTTCAAACATGGATACGCCACGATTAAAAATTCATATTGCTTTTGTTATTCTATTGTTTTCGCAATGCTTCATTGGCACGAAAAATAATGCTTTTGCATTAGGAAATGCTTCGATTGGCATTTCTTTTTATAATTACCTTTTTTGTTTATGAATGGAAAAATTTCATTTTAGAAAAGCAACTTATAAATTTGAAACCAAAAATCTTACTTACATATTAAAATGAATTCTTTTTCAAAATGTAAGACTTTTTCTAAAGACATTGGTTGACTTAGCTAAATTAAAAAGAGCACGTATGATTAAGTGTGTTAAGAGCGTGATGCGGAGTAAAAGACACAAATCATTCATAATAGTTTAGGGTTTTCTCAAAATAAACCTTGAACTTAAACAAAATACAGTATATTTAATTCTACATTATTTCTCGTGTTCTTCACATTTTAAAATCCAAAGCAATAGGATTTGTGAAAGCTTGGCCCCACAAAAGGTAGGTTAAAGAACTAGCTAGGGCATTTTTCACCCGGTCAAGTCAAAATGAATCCTAATTTCTCACCAATCGGAACTACCTCAAAAAGTGTTTAGTGTTTTTTTTTTCCAAACTAAGCTTCTTTTCGCTTTTCTTGGTAAGCCAAAAAAATTTAAAATTTCTCACTTTTTTTAATAAGGTAATTCAAAAAGATTCAAAAAGGTTGCGTGAAGTGAAGTCAATATCGAAGATATCCTTCCCCAAACTAAAATGAAACTTTGTCGCTCAAAGTTTAAGACTAGGGTCAAAATGGAATCTTTAAACAAAAATCCTAAGGTCTTGCCAAAAGATAGATTGATTGTTGATAAAGAACAAGGATAAGAGATTAGAGTTTTCCTGTTTATGAAGAGAAGATTGGAGACCATCAATGGAAATTGTGGGAATTTCTTTGTCCTTCCACAATATTGAACCATGAAGCTTCCAAAATCCGGAAAACCTAGACAAAAATCACAAACAACCAACAAGAGACGGAAAATGAACAAGCTTCCATCTTTCTTAAACATTGTCTAGCTAAAACATTTCTAAAAACGGCTTAGTTTTTGTTAATCGAGTATCAAGAACTACTATACTCGCCCCCGAATTAATTTGTCCTTGGGGAAGCAAAGAAAATAGAAAGAAAATGAAAAGATAAAAGGATAAGCATGGGGTGCCTCCCACGAAGCGCTTGTTTATTATAGAGTCCCCTTCGCTTGACTCTTTCCCCAAACTAGGTCATTATGGTGGATAATAGCAATGGTGAAGAAAATCTAAGAGGTGACAACCTCCCCAAACTAAGGATGAAAGATATACCGTAGCATTTTTGATTCCGGGTTCAAAAAACTTTTTAGAAAAGATTTTCAAGATTGAAAATGTGAACCCGAAAAATGCTTTGGTAACATGAAAGTCCATTAAGGGTGGGTGGAGTGGGTCAAAAACATCAAGAGTCAAAAGAGCTTTAGATGATACTAACTCTTTTGAACTCTTATCCTTAAAATCATCCTTGTCAAAAATACCCGGTTTAAAAATCTTATCCTCATTCCCCGTGGAGTAAGATGTGGGTAAAACCTCGGGATAGGTGACAAATGGTAAAAATGATCGAATAGTAAATGTGAAGGAATCTTCCTCTTCATCTAAAACAACATTTTCACCTATACCCGGGTAAGAAAGTTCACTTGTGTTAATTTCATCAAAAACATTAACTTCAGCCATCACGGGCTCATCATCAAAAGTAAATGTCTCGTACTCGGAAAGAATCATCGAGTCATCAAGGGATAAATCATCAATAGAAGTAGTATCCTCCCCTGAGTCACGGTCACTCTCGATACCCCGTAGTATCGAGTCATCCGAAAAACTAGGCACATCCGCCTCCTCTAAAGGCAAATCAAGATCCACAACGGGGATAGTAGAGGAGGGGCACAATATAGGAGAAATCGGAATAGGAGGAGAGAGACTAAAAGCGTTAATCTTTTCAATTAAAAGATAACTTTCGACTAATTTCTCCCGAAGAGAAATGTCAACGATCTTAGAAATGTCGAGATCAATCTCTCCTCTGTCCTCCTCACAATCATAAAAATCGACATCATAATCGTCATCTTCGTCAGTATCATCGTCATCGACACAAACTTCAACGATTTCCGGCGAAATTGGAGCAAGATGAGCAAGTCTACTCGTGGACTTCTCGTAATAGGAATCATCGATGTCAAACAAATTACACTCCCCCAAACTAAAGTCATCGGACTCACTTGGGTTTGAAACAAGGGTCTCAACACTAATCGTCTCCGTTTCCGGAGTAGTGCTGATATGCTCGTCTCCCATTATGAGTGAATCCTTAAGCTCTACGTTTTGCGAAACAGGAGTGTGTATCGTATTCGGATGAACCGCATAAAATCCCAAATTATCGTCATCATCGTCAATGATAATCTTCCGACTTCGAGCTCTAGCTTCAGACTTTCTAAGCTCTTCTGCTTCTTGTGTGATTTTCCGAATTTCAATGCTTAGGCTATTGAATTTATCCTTAAGTTCATAAATCTTATCTTCACATTTTCTTCTAAAATCAATATCGATCTCCTCCTTTTGATATTCTCTTATTCCTAAATCATTCATCCATGCTTTCATTTCTTCTAAACACTGCTGCTTCTGAATCTCCAAATCTTGAATTCTCATTTCTTGAGAAGATTGACTTTCATTTAAAGCTTGATTATCTTTTTGAAGTCTCTCCTCAGCAAGCAGTTCCGTAATACTCTTCTCTTCTTGATCTTTCTGAATTTGGTTAGAAGTTTCTTGCTTAAGTGGTTGAATTTCATTAAGGATTTGTAAATCCGTAAGAAGACTTTGCAACAATTCTTGCAAATACTCAGGTTGAGTTTGCTCTTCTTCCACAACTTGTTTGATCTTCAAAAATTTCTCCTCAGCAAGCAATAACTTGATGCTCTTTTCATTATGAGGTATGTGATCATACTTCTTTAAGAAGTTTTGCATAGCTTCTATAAGATCTGTTTGAGCATGTAACATTTCCATACTTGCTACCGGAGGAGTCTGATAAACATCGGAAAACTGCGGGGGTTGAAATTGGTCGAAACCGGAAGAATGAGAATTAAAATACTCTTGGTTCATCGGCTGACATTGGTAAGTCTCATGAGGTCCCCCACAGTTTTCACAACAAAGATATTGTTGTGGAAGAATTTGTGAATCATGTGGAAAACAATCAAAATTTCGATTATAGCACGGTCAGCTCAGAAATGATCGGATCTTTTTGGTGGACAATTGTAACCGAAATGAGCACCTTTTCCACAAGATTCACAAATGCATTGTTGACAAAAAATTCCATTTAATGAATCACCGCACTCATAACAACAATTATGGTCGATTTGTGGAGGATTTTGTGAAATATTTACACCGGGGTCTTGATCAACAACGCTTGGCTCTCGAGGAGCATTAACAACGTTGGTATTGTCATTGGATGACTCGGAAGTATCTTGAAAGTTTTGGAAAACTCCATTATCAACACAATATGCAAACAAATCTTTTTCAAATTTCATACGTATAAGAGTACATCCATGACAATACGGACCATCGACCGGGGTTCCACACACCGCACAATGCAGAGAAGAGTCGGGCACGGGAACAATGATCTGGTCATTAAGATTTCCTATCGAACAACATTCTTTAGTGTACCAACTTCCACAAGTTGAACATTCTTTGATTGCATAAAGGGATTTTGAACGATTAGGCGCCATAAGAATTAAACATTATCGAGGATAAGGAAAATGAGAATTAAACAAATAAGAGGAATAAGAAGAATATTTTTAGCTTTTCCGAATAATACATAAAAGAATTTGAGATTGAGAAGATTCTTTTTGGGGGAAATTAAAATTTTTAGTTTTTATTAAGAATGAAAACAAAAATATTTTTGGTAATCGCTTATTACAAGCTTCACGATAAGTCTCTAAGAATACGCACAAGTGAGCGGAAAAGCTTAGCGAGCCGCAATGACTACTTAGAGAGTAGCTATCACTTTTCCTTAAACTCACCTTATAGTTTGTAAACTTAAAGGTCCGTCGTACCTCGCAAGTACTTCACGATTTGTTTTGTTGTTTATTGGAATGGTTTAAGATGGATAGCTAGTATCCAAATGTTTATTAATATTTTTTTTACTAATTCGATAGGAATCGAATTAATGAACTTTTTATATTTTTCAAAAATATAGCAAAATAACTTCCAATGGAAGGATCTTCAAAACTCTACTTCGACGAATACTCTTCAATAATCGTTCACGACTTCCCCGGCAACGGCGCCAAAATTTGGTGTGTAGTCAAATTACAGAACAAATTAATAATACTTATAGTATTAATCCCGTAAGATATTCTCCAAAAAACTTCTCAACCCAAGAGAAATATAAGTAAAAAATCTCACTAAAGAAAAACACAATATTGTAAACTTTTAATCCGGGAAGTACTTTCCTCGGTCGTAGTCCCGCAACGAAAAATCGTGAATTGAGAATTTAGAATAATATCGGATTCGAGTTTAAATATAAGGATTTTTGAATTTTGATTATACTACAAATGTAATAGCAAGAATTAAAGAAACAATTAACTAACTTGAAATTTAAATGCACAAAACGTAAAATCGCGAGCTAAAACTGAAATCTAAAATCTAAGGCACTAATTTTAACAAATTTTATACCTAAAAATCACAAATTTAAAATGAAAATTTTAGGAAAAAGAATTAGAATTTTTTACTAGTTTTTGATTTTAATGATTTCTAAATTTTAAATGAAATTAACAAAATAACTTTTTCTAAAAATTATCACTTAAAATTTTATTTTATCTTTCCTAAAAATACTAGATTAAAAGAAAATTATCTCAAAAAGAATTATTAATTATTCAACTGTTTTTCCTATTTTTTTATGAATTTTCAAAAAAAGAAGAAATTAACTAAAATCTATTTTAATTTCTAGAAAATACAAATCAAATGAGAAAAATATGGAAAAATGGTTTTTAGAAACTAATAAAGTGCAGAAATTTAATGACACAAAAAGCCCCAATTTTTATAAGCTAATTGACACCTAATTGCAAAAATTAAAACTAAACCCTAATTTAATAAAACTAATTTCTAAAATATTAAAACTATTTTATGTAAACTAAAAAGACAGGGTAGATATTGTAAGAAAGGAAAGAACAGGGTAGGCGGGGTAAATGAAACAATTTTACAATATAATGAAAACGGGTAACCCTTGTCTATCTAAAAATGACAAAACAAACCCTACGCTATTGACTTATTTTTGCTTATTGAAAAAGTGCTTTTCAGCAAAAACTTAAAACATGAAAGTTGCTAAGGAGCTTATTCTCTACAACATTAATGAAGGAACTTTTGACTTTTGACAACTCAATAAGCTAGAAAACTTAGTTCTTAATTCTGTTCACAGAAACAAAGGTTTTTAAGAACTATTTGGATTTTGGCTTATTCCCAGCTTAATACTTGATGAAACTGGAAACTAAAAGATGATATATGAAGCTTAAGATGTCTACTAGGAATAGCTAACAAGAAATAAGCTGAAGGTAAAATGCATTAGGAAGAAATTAGCTATGAAAAGGGTAAAGGTTCAATGTAAAGTTGTCTAAAAAGATTTTACCTATGCCTTTTGCTGATATACTTGACTGATTACTCAAATGCAAGATAACTTTAACAATGAAAACTCTCTTATCTCACTTATTCAAGTGTATCTACATTTGCACTAGCACAAAGTTATCCATTGATTACTTTAAAACTCTAAAAATTTAACTTTTCAAAACTGCCCTGGTGTAACTCAAGCTTTTTACACTCTAAATTTTGAATAACTACAAACTAATTTCTAAAAACCTTGGTTCTAATTGTTCTAAATGACCTAAACTCAACTAATAAAGAAGTTTTGACAGAATGCATTTGACTTAAGATCAAATGCACTCTAATCCAAACACACCTTTAACCTAAAACAGTCACTATACCATACACTTAAAATCTAAAAAGTCACTAAAACTATAAAACTTACATCTACCAACTCTAAAATTTCACCTAATAAGCTATGAATCATTAAAACCTATAGCTTATTAATGAAAAATAAGCTATTTCTCTAACTAGCATATTGAATACAGTAATGACCAGATTTAAAATAGAAAACATAGATTTCTAGTTTTTATCTAATCAAAAACTGAAAACAGCTAGGGATTAAGCCTAAACAAACATGATTGAATAGAATTCAGACAAAATTGAATAGAAATAAGCAATTTGAAATAAGCTATGAATTTGCTTAAAATGAAATCAAGTACATAAAACCTGAGATTGTAGAATCTTCTTCACCTAGACATCCAAGTGAAGAGTCTAGGTGATCCTAATGGCACCTTGCCTCTAGACCTTGATCAACAAGCTTAATAAGCTAAAACAGCTTATTACTCCTCTTAGCTTCCAAAGTAAGCTTAATTTGAATTCAAATGAGAACTTTTAAACTAAATGAGCTAAAAAACAGTATTTAAAAGCTTTTACAAAGATTTAAACTAAATTTGAGCTTAATAACAAGAATAAGCTTCAAAAGAGCTATTGAAAGCTATTTGATGAAATTGCTTCAAATTGAAAAAAAAACACAAGTAACTTGTAAACTGAATGATATACTAAAATTGTGGAGTACAAGATGGACAAGAGAGGTACAAGAGCTTAAATGCTTTTAAAAAGCTTGAAAGAAAAATTGCTTAAAATTGAAGAAATACAAATTGAAAAATTAAAAACAGAAAACTAACTACTAAAATGAGAGCCCTAAGCTGCTATTTATAGAGGTTTGAGGAAGAGGAGTGAAGAAATTCTTGAAACTTCCATTTGATCCTAGCCATTGATCATTTTCGGGCTAATTATAGCCGTTGGATTGGCTTGGTGAGGTGTTTGATCCAATTGATGGATGCCACGTGGGCGTTTTTATGTGGAGAGGGATTTAGAAACGAGTTCAAGAGTTATATAGGAGCGGGGGTGGGATTTTTGGTGATTTGGGTTGTTTGTTGGATTTGGCGGGAAAAACGGTTAAGGCTGTTGGAGTTGTTTATAAACCGCGTCCTTTCATCTGGTTTGAAACAATGAAGAAATGCACATTTGTGCCATGCGATTGCACCCTCCCTTGTGAAGTAATAAAGCAAGTTTTCCAATTGGCAATATCAGTCCTTTGGTTTTCTTCTTCTTTTTTCTCTTAATAAAACAAAATTTCTTCTTTAGCAACTTTAGTCCCTTTGACTTTAAAACTTCAAATAAGCCATTGAACTTTGAAGACTTGGTCATTCTTGTCCGTTGACTTCATTTATGGCTTTGACTGCCTTCTTGCTATGCGGCTGATCCTATTTGATTCTTTGCTGTTCCGACACGTCTTGTTCTGTCTCTTTCGTTCCTTGTCGGTTTTTGTGAACTGGTTTTTTGCTTCTTTTGTTCCTTGTAATCCTTTTCCTGCACAATTAGACACAAAAGCACACTTTTTCTATTCTTTTGGCATTTTTATGGCTTTTATTTGGCAAAATCCCGGGTAATTTACATATACAATTAAGCATTTATCAATACACATCCATGGTGGCAGGTGTAAGGTGTAAACCAAATACCGGCCAACATGAATAAGGTATACTTGAGTGCCCAAACGGATTAAAACCATCTGTTGAGAGACCCAACCTCACATTTCGCCCATCTGCCGCAAACAAAGAATGAGTTCGATCAAAATGTTTCCATGCCTCGCCATCCGATGGGTGAGTGAGTACACCTTCTGGACGACGATTTTTTTATGCCAAGACATGTGTTCGGCTGTCTTTTTTGACATAAAAAGCCGCTCCTCTCCATCGTCTCCTCACCCCCGTAACCAAAACAACATCATCACCCTCACGACCGTAACCACCTCGTCACCCCCATCTCCACCACACCATCACCATATCACCCTCGTCACCCTCACCACTGTCACCTCACCACCTCACCATAGCAGCAAACACCACCAAGGGTGCGTTGGGTCTGACAGAAACTGACCACCAACAGGGTGCGTTGGTTTTGTGGTTATCACCATAGAGGGTGCGTTGGTTTTGTAAATATAAGCACCAAGGTGCGTTTGTTTTTGTAAAAATCAACACTGAAGGTGTGTTGGGTTTCGGGTCAGACCCACAAGGGTGCGTTTGGTGTGGCAGATTCACCCACCAAGGGTGCGTTTGATTGGTTTAATTGCACCAGCAGGGTGCGTTTGGTTCGTTATCACCACAGCCGCACCCTCAAGGTGTCGGGCTTGTGGTTGTCTTGTTCTTCCTTTTCTCGCTTGTCTTTTGTTCGTTTTATTTTGACTAGTATTCACGCCCGAAGGGGTGTTTGTTTCTGCGTGTTAATAAGCCCGAAAAGGGTGTTTGTTTCGCTGTTTGAACTGCCGCGTAGGGGGCGTTTGGTTGCTGTTTTAACAGCAGCATCATTAGGGTGCGTTTGGGTTAATAAAAAACCCCAAATCAGTGTGTTTGTTCTTGTGGTTAAACTGCCCAAAGGGGCGTTTGGATCTGCATTTTATAAGCAGTAAGGGTGTGTTTGGTTCAGCCCATATAGGGTGTTTGGTTTTGCTTATTTTTTTGTATTTATTTAGTCTTGTTGATATATTTTGAAACGCGCGGAGATTTGCAATACCTATTGATTAAATAGTGGAAAAACGTTGAATTGTATAAAAATGGGGAACGTCGTATAAACGACTAGGTCATGCCGAAATTTATAAAAAAATTTATATACTTGGTATTTTCATTAAAATTCCTATTATTTTAGAAAACCGACAAAAGAACGAGATATAGAATTAAGATTTCTAAATTTATAATTAAACAATAACACGATGAATAATCGAAAACCATACTTTCACAAACGAGATAACTATTTTAACTAAAAACCGTCAAGAAAACGAAATACTAAATTATAAAATATTATTTTATAATTCTCGACTAATAGACAAAATAATAAGTTTTGTAAAAACCTTAAAAACGTCATTTATTTAATTCGTAACTTTAAAACGTGTGTTTACCTTTATGCAAGCACCCTTTATTAATTTAGTAAAGTGAATTTCGAAAACGTGTCGAATTATATTGGTACGATTATTTTTCTTACGTTTTTTAAATAATACTTGTAAAGTATTATATGTTGCGACTTATTTTTTTGTTTGTTTGTCTTTATTATATAATTCACCGTATGAATTATATAATTGTTTATTTTTCATGTGTAATATATACGGAATATATTACACACTTTGCGTTTGCTTTTTGATTTATTTTATTTAACCAACCACCAAACTCATCCAACTTGAAACCTCAATCCTTATCAACGTGTCGCGTTGATGTACTCATCCATCGGTGAACCCAATTCATCATCCTAAACCAGTGGGATATAACCGTAAAGTTAAGCTGCAACTTCTTGGTCGAGCCGATCCGTTCTCCGTTTGTGCTGTGATTATTATCTGCATTTCTGCTAGTTGCTTTGCAACATCAAGGTGAGTTCATAGCCCCACATTTTTACTGATTTACAAATGCTTTATACCATGGGGTGAGAAACATTGTTTGCTTTTAAATTGGACACAAGTTCTTTACGCAAGTTTTACATGTTTATGTGTTGCCTAAGTTGCTTACAAACCTACTACTGCCCAAATTATCATGAACTGTTAGTTTCTCGACCGGAGGACCGGTTGAGGGAGCGCGAGTGAGTAAATAGATCTATTGGGACTAATTATCCCTATCCGCTTTGGTTCCACTTAACGAAGAACAAACGGATATACGTCATGTCGATTGTGCACTATGGTGGTCTTTGGTTTGGGACACCGGTTAAGGGGCAGGGAATCCTCATTGCGACAGGTGTACATGCCCTGTGATATTAGCTTCAGTGTCATGAGTCTGAGCGCAACAGTAAATACTTTCTTAGTGAATGCTGTATCTGTTATAGTAGTCGCATACGTTTTGAAATCTTGTGGTCCACTCTTGTATTAACTTAAACCTATGAATTCACCAACATTATGTTGACGTTTTAAACATGTTTTCTCAGGTGATTAGCTTTGGACTTCTTGACGTGCTATGTGGAGTCTACGTGCAATATGATACCATTTTCAAGACTTTATTATCATTCGTACTCGTTGACTTTTTAAAACTTAATTATGCTTCCGCTACATTTTACTTATGCTTCCGCAAATGTTTAATTTCTTTTAAATCATGTAAAACTTATTTATTTTTAAACAATGCAACGAGTTATGATTCCAAACGTCTATAGTGGTCGGTATCTTGTGCCTTGTGTTCGAAGTTTGTGACGTCACCGCCTCGAGAACAACGTATTCCGTCAGGCTAAACCAGCGGTGTAGCAAAAAGTGTCCTATTGTGGATGCTCGTAAAAAAAGTTTGTACAATCTTTGAAATAAAAAACTATTGTGTGTTCGCTTTCTATTTAAACACAAGTAAGTAATTTAAATAGCAACTGATCAATTAGATTTTACCTTCAAAATAAAACCACAAACTTCGAATATCAACTATTCAAAACCAAATCATCTAGTCACGGTACAATAATGGCAGTGGTCTAGACCCGTGGATTCTGGTCGAACTGCATCTATGCTCCTTAATCTCCAACTCGAGCTTACTGAAGTTACCCTTTCTTCTTTACTGTATATTTTGGGGGGAAATGTTTTTGGGTATGGAGGGAATTTTAAGAAAATTAGATTTTGGGGGTAAATTTTATTTTGGTAAAATTAAAATTTTAAAGAAATTACAAAAGTTTATATAATTATTGAGCAAAAGCATAAAACAATCACCAAGAAAAAATAAGTTGTTGGTAAAAATTGTTGGTAAATTAATTCACCAACGAAATTATGTTGTTGGTATTATTGTTTGTAGATTTTACCAACGAATTATTGAGAAAAAGTACTTGGTAAAACTAGCGGGAAGTTTCCCACCAAATATTAACTAAGTTCCAACGGATTTAGCAACGATTATGTCGTTGGTAAATTATAAATCCTCCTTTTTTTATTTTCGTTGGTAAAGTTGTTGGTAAAGTAGTAATTTACCAACGAGTCGATGATTGTTGGTAATATTTCGTTGGTGGTGGCATGATTTCTAGTAGTGTATGCCCACTTTCACCAATTGGTTTTCATGGCTTGAGAATGTTCCAGGTTCTAGTGTTAAGAAGAAACGTCTTTTCGTCATTATAGCCTCTATGTTCTGGACCATTTGGAAGTTCCGTAACAACATTACTTTTAACTCTCAACATCTGAGGAAAAGTGATATTTACGACTATATTCGTTTATGTTCTTTTAATTGGTTAAAATATAGAGGTAGATTAGTCTCTAATTGGAACGACTGGCTTTGTAACCCTTTGTAATTTCCTAGCATCTTGCGCTTTAATATATTTTTTTTGCCGTTCAAAAAATAAAATAAAATAATGGGATACCGTGTAATGTGAGTACGCGTAAACTACCCCACCCCCGCCCAATAAGGTTAAGTATGTTGTTGTTGTAAACACACGTAAACTAATCTATTCTGAAACAATAAATAAAATTGGCAAAATTATAAAAATTTATCACGAAAGCAAATTTCATATTCTTCCGTCCCAAAAAAGTGTTCATAAACAAAAATTAGACAAATATTGTTTAATTAATGCGAATTTTGATTAATAAAAAGTCATTGTAAGTTTGTAACCCTTATTTTTTTTAAAGAAATTAGAATTGAGCAATTAAACAAAGTTTTAATTATAATGGCAAATTAAAAAAACTTGACATAAATTGGACAAATTTAGTATAATTAATGCAGATTTTTATTAATAAAAAGTTATTTTAACCATCATTTTTTTCAAAAAAAATTAGAATCGAGAAATTAAACAAAGTTTTGATTATAATGGCTAATATGTGAGAAATCACATATCCGTTTTATATCAAAACTGACCCTAAAAAGATGAAAATAAAGCAAATTATGCTTGTATATTGTGCATTTTGTCTTTTGTGATGTGTAGGTACCGATATTACAAAAATCACAAGATGACAACCAAAACCGGGAAAAAACGAACACGAGACGGAAAGAGTACACAAGAGACGGGAAATTATCAAGCTATGATCAATAAAAGTCAACAATGGTCAACCTTGGTCAACCCACAAGAGGACAAAACCTTCAAAATACCAAAAGAGCCCTTATTGTTAAACCATTTCACCAAAAGTCCCTAAAACCAATAACACCGTTAGTCCTTTATTATTAAGTAACTAACGGTCGTTAAGTCCCAAATTAACCATAACCAAAATCCTTTACCCGAGCCCAAACCAAAACTATGGCCCAAAACCCTTAAATAAGCCCAAGTCAACACCCGTTTTAATCTCGGTCAAACAATCAAACAAAGATATAAAAAAAGAAAGGGCGCCAAAATTGGGTTACTATTCATCGTCTCTTTCATTAACCCTGCGTCAAACTTAAAAGGGTAAATCTCATTTGCACTCATCCAATGTGGCTTCAAAAGATTCTTAGTGCTAAGTTCCATGTCATCGAGCAATACGTCATTCAAAAGCCAATGATTGGCTATCTGACACAAGGAAGGGCACGTGTACTCCAAAGAAACACACCCAAATGAGGAAAATTACACTGAAAACAGTTCAAAAGAAGCACAAAAGCTCCAAGGAGTTGGGATTGCCACGCTGGCAATCCGTGTGATCCTTTTCATCCAACGGCTACAATTAGAGATCCAATGATTAGAAGATATGAAGGGATGAGATCAAGTGGAGCGTATGAGCCTAGAACCTTCCCTCTTGGCCTATAAAAGGAGCCTTATCCTCAATCACAGAAGATATCTAGGAGTAGTGTAGTTTTTAGTTTAGATAGAGTAATTTAGCTTATTTGTATTTTCCAATTTATGTAATTTTCTTTTTACAAGCTTGTACTCAGTTTTATTATTAATAAAAGTTTAGTTTTCTTATTGTGCAATTGTCTTTTCATATTTTTACTTTTATGCAAATGGTTTGAATAAGCTCTTAAATACTATTTCATAAGCTCAAATTGTTCATAAGCTACTAAAAGCTCATCAAAAGTTTGAATACTCCATGGAATTGGATGGCTGCTCTGAGTATTCAAACTGGTAATAGTTCTTGATGGTCAAGAGTTAGGATTAGACTAGGGTATTGGATTAAGCTTAAGCTGCTTTTATAAGCTTTAATTTGAGCAAATCACTTCTGTTTAGTTGAAGTGGAGGTACTCTTTTACACTCCTTTTCTTTTAATCTGTTTTATTAATTGCTCTAGTTAGTATGCTTATCATTGCTTTAATTCTTTGCTTAATCTGCTTATAATTAGCTTATTATTGTTGATTTTAGCTTAAGTCTGCTTTTTATTGTTGTTAGATGCCTATTTAGTTTAATTGTTAGCTTAGATTTCAATTTGAAAGTTTCTGATATAAATCTGTTAAAAATCCAAAAAATATAGCATTAGCTTGTAGCTTTTAATTTCTGCTTATTTGGTGGATTAAATCTGTTCATTAGGTTTGATATAAGCTTGTTGATATCTGGTATTTGAATGTGCCTTTATTCTCAAAATCTTAGGCTAAATACGAGCTTTAAATTTCTAGGGGTGTTTTGATCAAGACCAGTACTAACCTCAAGTTAGTACTGGTAGTGGTTCTTGCCACTTTGGTTGATTTTAATCATCCATATTTTAGTTGTAGATCATATTTTAAGGGTTTAGATTGCTCAAATCAGCTTTAGATAGGTTTGTTTGTAGATTGTTAGGATCTGAGATCATAAGTTCAGATCCATAAGTTATTTTGGCTTAATTTGTTCGTAGTTGATATAGTTGATAGTTTTGCTCTTGTTTTAGTGTTTAAAGTAGTTTAAAATCAGATACTTAAGTCTGCACTATAGGTTTTGAGTTTTTGTTTAAAAATTGTCAAATGCATCAGATAGTGTAATCAGACTTAAGGCCAATTTCAAGCTTAAAATTCAACATGTTAGATTTAAAATTAGCTTTTAATTTTTAGTATACAAGTAGTTTAAGGTTCATATTAGATATGTTTGAGCTTATTTACTTATCTGTTTTTAGCTTTAAAATTAGCACTTTGTCATTTTCATTCAGTTTTGAAAAACCAAAAAAATATAGTTTTCTGTCTGCATTAGCTTTTTCAATTAGTCTTTTTATAGCTTTGTTAAATTTCAAACTAATTTTCAAAAGTTGTTATAAGGAGTTTGGAGGTCAAACTTTCTAGAAGTACAAGTCTGATTTTCATAAGGATCCATTTGAATGCTAAAATTTAAGCTCAAAGTTGCTAGTTAGTCTGTTTTGAATTTAGTTTTTTCCAAAGTGCTTATTTGAATTTTCAGCTTATGGCTTGTTCTTTTTGCTTATTCCTTGCTCAGTTTTGCTTATTAGGTTAGTTGTAGGGAAGTAGTAGTTTATGTTACTTAGTCCTTAGCTTATTTTAGCTTATGAGTGTATTTGAGTATTAAGAAAAGCTTAAAAAGAGTTAAGTGTTTTTCTGTCTACTTTAAGTTCAAATTTTGGCTTATTAAATAAGTTTCATTAAAATTTTCTTTTACAAAAAGTGTTTCTTATAAGTTGATTTACAACTTTGTTTCAGAAAGTTTTGCAAAATAAAAAAAAATGGGAAGAGGAGAAATTGTGAGTGAGCTAGGCTCGAACTCACAACCTCTACCCTCCAAAACCCTTTTAAACGCCTCACATCTCACTCACCAAACCAACGTTCCCTTGGGACTTTTACGTCCTAAGGTGCACACTCATTTGTTTTAACACCTTTTTGAGCTCTTAAATTAATAAGCACTTTGAGTGCTTATTGAATTTTTCCAGGCTTATACGTTTAAGCTTTTTTATAAATAGTATTTTTCTTGTGTTCTTTATTAGATAAGAAATTTTTAGTATTTTTCTTAAATTTTTAATTCCTAGTTTTGTATTTTTAATCATTTATTTTTTGTTAAAAAATTTAAAAATCATAAAAAATAGAAAAATAATCAAAAAAATAAAATTCTTTTTTATAAAATTTTCTTTTAATATTTAGAAGGCTTAGGATTTAGATTTGCTTTCGTAGAGTTAAAATTTAAGAATTTCATTTTTTTAAAGAACGGGATTTGATTCCCGTTCTCGTTTTCTTAGTTTTTAACTTTAAGCACTCTCGATTTAGAATTTCTTTAACTTTTTCTTATAAGTTAGTAAATTAGGATCATTCTAGATTTAATTTTTGCTAATCTAAGTTTTAATTGTCGCGTTTTCTTTAATTTCCGTTATTATCTAGTGCTTATTTGCTTAATTGTTTAGTCGTTTATTTACTTTTATATGTTTTATGTGTTTTTAATTAGTAGAAATAGAAAAACCAATTCAAAAAGCTTAAAACCATTCAAATCATTGTCCAAATAAAAACGGAGTTTCAATTTCATAATTCTTGGGGTATAAACGACCCGGTGAACACTTACCGGTTAAACGTACGATATTTTTGTGTGAATTTTCCTTATTACCTTTGTCCTCAAGGGTAGTTTTTGGAAATTCAATACTTTAGATATTAATACGTATACTATTTGAAACGTATCAATGAACATGGAAGGTTTGGTGTTTTAAAATTCCACACTTCACAACTTGTAGCGATCGTGATTTGGAGAACCTTTCGTCTTCGAAAGTTACGTCTTTTGAAAAAAAATAAAAAATAAAAAAAATATAAAAATAAAAATAAAAGTAAAAAATATTTTTCTTTTTCTTTTTATAATATGTAGAAGATTAATAACAAAAAAAATACAAAAATATTTGCTCTTCCGGATTTTTCGATTTTTATTGTGTTCTCTTAAATATTAAAATACTCAATCAATTTAATTCTCTTACTAGAGAATTTGTGAATATCCATTAATAAGTTCCCGAACTTAAGATTCAAAAAAAGTAACCGTATTGTGTCACTTACGAAAAAGGCGCACCTCTTTTGTGAAATAAGCTATTAGGAGGGTTGTTTCCAAACGAACTACGACCCGTAAGCGGAACAAACGTGTTTAAGGGCGATTCGCTTTCCCTCTACGTCCCCCCCCCGTTTGCAAGTTTCACTTAAGGGAGTTACCCTAAGTTTGTTGATTATTCGGTGAATACAAAAGTTTTGTTGTATATATTATCTCGTCCATCGTTGTTGTAGAGTAATGCGCACTATAAATTCAATTTTTCCAATAATTCAAACCGTAACCAATTGTCCGAACCTCGAAATAGAAAGAGTGCTCCAAACGTAGTCGAACCCGAGCTTCGTACTATCGTTGAAGTTGCACCAATGGCGGAACGAACAATGGAAGAGCTACTCCGAGCACCCACGGAAGGGTATGGAGAAGCTATCGTTATATCAGAAATTAATGCGGATCAATTTGAGATTAAGACGAATTTATTACAATTAGTTTAAGCTAGCCCGTTTCATGGTTTCGAGAGGGAAAACCCTCATACTCATATTAACAATTTCAAAAGGATTACCTCGACTTTGAAGTTTAGGGATGTGCCGAATGATGTGATTAAACTCATGATGTTTCCATATTCGCTCGAGGGGGCCGCTAGAGTTTGGTACGATAAAGAACCGCCTAATTCGATCTTGACTTGGGAGGATCTCGTAACCAAATTCGTTAATCAATTTTTCCCTCCCTCGAAGACCACTCACTTAAAGAATGAAATCTCTCGTTTTTCCCAAAAATTCGAGGAGACCTTTAGTGAAGCATGGGAACGATTTAAGGAAATGCTTAGAGCTTGTCCTCACCACGGATTTACGGAGTTAACCCAATTAGATACTTTCTATAATGATTTAAATGATAACGATCAAGACTCCTTAAATGCCGCGGCGGGTGGAAATCTTTTGAGTAAGACTACTAGAGAGGCTTTGAACATAATTGAAAACAAATCAAAAGTTCGTTATTCAAGAAACAAATCAAATGTTTCTAGGATGAATACGAATTCTAGGAAAAGTTTTAGTAAAACGGATAAAAGAATTGATAAGCTTGCGGACCAAATTTCGACCTTAGTTGAGATTGTTTCTAAGAAAGTTGTCACTCCCGCTATGGTTAAATCGGTTGAGGAATCTTGTGTTACTTGTGGTGGTGCTCATGCTTACTATAATTGTCCTAATACCGATAACAATCAATCGAGTGTTTGTGCGGCAATGGGTACTTACAATCAAGTAGCTCCTCCAAACCATGTTAGCAACCACATGGAACCACCCAGTTTTTCTCCGGTGCAAAACAATGGTCAAAATAGGTATAATCAAAATCAAGGTCAAGGGAATAATTTTAATCGGGGAAATAATTTTCATGGAAATCAAGGTTTTCAAGCTCAAAATAATCATGCTCCAAATTTTCAAAATCAAGGATTTCAAAACCAACCTTTTCAAGTTCCTAATAATCAAGTTCAACAAGGAGTTCCAAATGAGTTTTCAAATTATATGAAATCTAATGACCAAATGATAAGAAACATGCAAAATCAAATCAACTCGTTGAAATGGGATTTTAAGAATGAGATTCAAAACACGATGAAGACTCAACAAACCGTCTTGATGAATAAACAAAATGCTTTTCAAAATAATTTGCAAAATATGTTAAGTGGATTTTTCCAAAACCAAGCCTCAACTTTGGGTACTCTTCTGAGTAACACTATTCCTAACCCGAAGTATGAGATGAAAGCAATCACTACTCGAAGTGGTGTTGCTTATGAGGGACCTTTGATTCCTACTAATCCTTCTCCCAAAAAGGTAGTGTAACGAGAAACCGAGGAGACAACAGATAAGGAGCAAACTAATTTCCAAGGAAGTACAGCTCACATCCAACCTCCGGTTAACCCCATTCCGATTCCGGAACCCGATGTTCTGAAGACTTTACGTAAGACTAATATTCCATATCCTTCGAGACTTAATGATCAAAAGTTTCGTGAAAAAGCTTCGAATCAAATAAAGAAGATCTTTCAAATATTTCAAGATTTGCGCTTAGACATTAGCTTCGCGGACGCTTTACTTTTGATGCCAAGATTTGCCCCTACGATTAAGAATTTGCTCATGAATAAGGACAAGTTGTTTGAATTAGCTAAGATACCGTTGAATGAGAATTGTTCGGCGATGCTCCTTAAGAAGCTTCCCAAAAAGCTTGGATATCCCGGCAAGTTTCTTATTCCATGTGATTTCCCGGGAATGGATGTATGTCACGCCTTGGCCGATCTTGGCGCGAGCATAAATCTTATGCCTCTTTCCATTTTAAAAAGCTTTCCCTACCTGAACTTACCCCCACGCGGATGACTTTAGAATTAGCAGATCGATCCATTACTCGTCCTAAAGGACTCGCCAAAGACATTTTTGTCAAAGTTGGGAGTTTTCACTTTCCTACCGACTTTGTTGTTGTTGATTTTGAAGCCGATCCTCGGGTTCCTCTCATTCTTGGGAGATCCTTTTTGAGGACCGGCCGTGCCTTAATTGATGTGTACGAAGGAGAACTTATCTTAAGGGACGGGGATGAACGATTAATTTTTCATGTCGATAAGCATCCTCAAAAGCATGCAAACGAGTCAATTAAAATGATTAATTTCATTGATGTCTCATGCAAGGATAGTTTTGGAGAAGTATTAAGATTAAAAAAATCAAATCATTTCTCGAGTGGCAGTACCACTCCGCTTTCTGATTCTCGTCCTAGTCTCGTATCTTTTGAGACTAGCGATTCTCTTCTTGAGGAGTTCACCGATGAACTCGCTCTTCTTGACCCATTTCCACCGGGAAATGAGGATGTTGATTTTGAAGCCGATCTTAGAGAAATTGAATGGTTTCTTAACCATGATCCGTCAACAGATTTTTCACCTAAGATTACGATTGATCTTAATCCTGAGTGGTTCTCCGACGAACCTGCTCTAGTTTGCTTACCTCCACAGGGATATGACGAATCATTTCTTAAGAAGGATGTTCAAGAAGAAAATTTTCAAGTTTATTCAAACCCTCTTTTTGAATTTGATGACAATTACAACTCTAGTGACATTAATCCTCTTTTTAAAGAGATATTAGAGGATGTCGTGAGCAAGGACTCCAATGTTTCTAATTTTGATGAGCCAGTTTTACTTAACATACCTCTTTTCGATGAGGATGAGTGTTTTGACCCAGAAGGCGAAATTGATAAAACCGATGCTTTTATGGACGCTTATAATGACTCGAAGGGAGACGTTCTTGAGATTTTGCATAACACCACCCATAATCTCTTCCCCGAGGTGTTTTTCGATCATGACCCAAGAAGCTTAAAGGATGAACCCGATAATGATGATTTGATGACCAAGGGCGAAGTTTTCGACCCCGGGATTTGGGAGAAAATTTTCTCTCCATCATATGCGAGATTATCCTCTAAGGATCGCCATTATCTTTTCTTCACAATTGTTTTCTCCTTCGGGAGTGAGGACACCAGTTTTGACCCTGGCATCTCCGCTTTTCATTTTTCTTATCTTGAGCCGGTGGCATTTAAAAGTCAAATGGAAGTTTGCTCTTCCACTTGTTTTATCCCGATGAACAATTAAATGCGGGGATCGAGTCAAGCTATGTGACTCGGTTACCAAAAACAAAGCGCTTCGTGGGAGGCACCCCATGCTTATCCATCTTTCTTCTTTTTTATTTCTAATGTGATGTGAGGAGGCTTGTACTCTTTCGATTCTTGTTGTTTGTGCTTGTGATTGTTTGTAGGATTGACCCAAAATTTTTGAAGACTCTCGTGTTCGGTGTTTTATCCCGGTTTACTCCAGCTTCCTAGCCTTTGCTTGCCATTAGTTTGGGAAAATCCGATATCCTAGATTTTTATCGACTAACATCTATCTTTTAGCATACTTTATAAACGGCTTAAGATTTTTGTGATACTTTCTCTATACTCGGATTATGCATTCAACTTTTTGAGTTTTAGTATGGGGTTATGAGCTTTAGACTAGGAAACATTGAGGACAATGTTTAATTTTAGTATGGGGTAGTATATCTTCGATATGATTTTACCTACTTTTGCCCGTTGTTCTCACGTACCCTGTTTTCCCGCAATTTTTTTTTAAGTTATATATATAATATGACCATAACTAAATTTTTTTTTGGATGTAAAAAATATGAAAGTAAGTTGATAAAAATAATAAGGTGTTTTGACATGATGTATGGCTATTCCGTTGGTGAGAACAAAAGTAAATTTTGACCCGACCGATTTTATATCTTAGCTTTCTCCTTAACGTAAATAGATTGAAATTTGCTAATCTTTTATACAAGGAGCTATAAAACGCAAGTCTAGCTTAAAAAAGTCAAGACTTTGCAAGTTCCCATAATTGATTTTAAATATGCAAAGATCGATTTATTAGGCTAAGTATTCACGAGTTTCTTTCTTAGAAATTTTAAATTGTGAAGAACAAGAGATGATAGAGTAGAATATAAGTTTTGATGCTAAACATAGAATAGTTGGATTTCTTTAAGGCTCATAAGTGTTAATTGTGGCTTTTTCTCCCATTAGCTTGTTTCACCTTTATATATAATTGTTTAATAAATAGAGTTGTGTGGTTTTTTGGTTAATAATTAGTTAATGGAAGTTTTCTTTAGTTCCTTTGTGATCAAGATGAGTACACATCAGGAATACTTAATTTGGCATACTATATGTATCACATGAATAAATATTTTGCTTATCCCTTAAAGAGCCTTAGGGTATATGGGGTAAGTAGAATTTAATAAGTGAAATTATAGCCTTATTCATTCCTTAAAGAGCCTTAGGGTATATGGAATGGATATTGTTGCTTAATTTTTGTCTTGTTTGTACCTTAAAGAGCCTTAGGGTATATGGTGCAAATAAGATTGGTCCATTTATGTCTTAAAGAGCCTAAGGGTATATGACATGAATGGTGCCTTGCTTAAGTAACCTAATAAAAGCCAAATTTTGGTCGCCTCGATGTGGACTTAATTTTGATGACATTTGATCTTTTGAAAAGGGCTAGGAACTAATTATTGCGTTTTTAACCGTTACGCTTTATTTTTGGAATTAATAAGTATCGAAATAAAGTCTTAAAGAGCCTTCGGGTATATGACTTAAATAAAATCTTGAGATACAAAATTAGGAATAAGGGAGGAAAAGTAATACACAATTAGCTTTTATGAGTAGTGTTAGCATCATAACTTGTATTTTACAATGATCTTGTTTTTAAGCTTGGCTTGGAGAAGTGAAAGTCGGGGACGATAAATTTATTCTTTTGGACACTTTTATGTACTTTTTGTTTCGTTATCCTCAAAGTTATCAATGAATAATGAAAGCAATACATTATGTCACACATGAATAAGTTGTAAGTTGTAAATTATGAAAATCATAAAAAAATGAAAAAATCTTTGAAAATAGGAAAGCGGGGTGTTTTAAAACTTGTGATTTCTTAACTTTCCCCACAAAAGACTTTGCTACTTTTCAAAGGATTAGTTTGGGGAGGTTTTGAGGTATTTGGTTTTAGAGCATATAACATTGCGTGAGGACACGACAATCACTTAGTTTGAGGAATTTTGATATGTGAGCAATCACATATCCGTTTTATATCAAAACTAACCCTAAAAAGATGAAAATAATGCAAATTATGCTTGTATATTGTGCATTTTGTCTTTTGTGATGTGTAGGTATGGATATTGCAAAAATCACAAGAAAACAGCCAAAACCGGGCAAAAACGAACACGAGATGGGAAATTATCAAGCTATGATCAACAAAAGTCAACAATGGTCAACCTTGGTCAACCCACAAGATGACAAAACCTTCAAAATACCAAAAGAGCCCTTATTGTTAAACCATTTCACCAAAAGTCCTTAAAACCAATAACACCGTTAGTCCTTTATTATTAAGTAACTAACGGTCGTTAAGTCCCAAATTAACCATAACCAAAATCCTTTACACAAGCGCAAACCAAAACTATGGCCTAAAACCCTTAAATAAGCCCAAGTCAACACCCGTTTTAATCTCAGTAAAACAATCAAACAAAGATATAAAAAAAGGGCGCCAAAATTAGTTACTATTCACCGTCTCTTTCATTAACCCTGCGTCAAAATTAAAAGGGTAAAACTCATTTGCACTCATCCAACGTGGCTTCAAAAGATTCTTAGTGCTAAGTTCCATGTCATCGAGCAATACGTCATTCAAAAGCCAATGATTGGCTATCTGACATAAGGAAGGGCACGTGTACTCCAAAGAAACACACCCAAATGAGGAAAATTACACTGAAAACAGTTCAAAAGAAGCACAAAAGCTCCAAGGAGTTGGGATTGCCACGCTGGCAATCCGTGTGATCCTTTTCATCCAACGGCTACAATTAGAGATCCAATGATTAGAAGATATGAAGGGATGAGATCAAGTGGAGCGTATGAGCCTAGAACCTTCCCTCTTGGCCTATAAAAGGAGCCTTATCCTCACTCACAGAAGATATCTAGGAGTAGTGTAGTTTTTAGTTTAGCTTATAGAGTAATTTAGCTTATGTCGTTTTAGCTTATTTGTATTTTCCAATTTATGTAATTTTCTTTTTACAAGCTTGTACTCAGTTTTATTATTAATAAAAGTTTAGTTTTCTTATTGTGCAATTGTCTTTTCATATTTTTACTTTTATGCAAATGGTTTGAATAAGCTCTTAAATACTATTTCATAAGCTCAAATTGTTCATAAGCTACTAAAAGCTCATCAAAAGTTTGAATACTCCATGGAATTGGATGGCTGCTCTGAGTATTCAAACTGGTAATAGTTCTTGATGGCCAAGAGTTAGGATTAGACTAGGATATTGGATTAAACTAAAGCTAAAAGCTTAAGCTACTTTTATAAGCTCTAATTTGAGCAAATCACCTCTATTTAGTTTTTCATCTTATCAAAACTGTTTCGTTTCTTATTGACTTGTTAGAGCTTGTTTAGAAATATGTTACTTTATTGTTCACTATTAGCTTGTTAGTTTTAGTTCCCACCCTTGCGGTTTAGCTTATTTTGGATCAAATTTTCTTTGCGACTTTGCTAATTCGAGTTGTGATATAACTAGTTTATGTGTTTAGATGCTTTTAGATTTCTAACTTCTGATTTCGTTTGCTTATTGATGTGGATGAATGCTTATTTATGAAGTTTGTTGGCTTATTGATTTGATTAGAGTTTATTTGGTTTAAGTATGCATTTAGGTTACTTATTAGTGCTTATTTGATTAATGAATTAGATAGATTATTTTTCGCTAGCTTAATCCTAGTTTAAACCTCTTTTTGCTTTAACTAGCTCTAGTATTAATTAAGTATTTTTGAGTTGTAGTTAAGATTACTTATTGTTCGTTTAGATTCTCATTCTAGTTTCGTGTTATTAAGTGCTTATTCAAAAAAGAAGTTCGTGTGGTTTTGGCTTAAATCTAGTTTGAGTGATGGCTTATTATCAAGTTAGAAGTTTTTTTTATTCGTGTTTGAGCTTATTAAGGTCTAGAGATAGGGTTAGAGCAAGACCCATGTTGGAAATTATTGTTGGTCAAATTGGGCTCTCGTCTTAATGAATTTAGCGCCACGTATGGTTGATTCGTTCATTGTTCTCATTGAGGCTTGTGTTTTGTTATCACTGGACCATATTGGTCCCTTGGCATGCGTTTTTATTTTGTGGATAAGTTGGGCAATTTTGTAGTAATTGCTAGGATAAAATTGTTTTAATTTTTTTTTCTTTAGTTTATTGCTTTATGTTTTTGTGTTTCGATTTTGGTACCGGTCAAATCATGAGGCGCGGAGCTTAAGGGTTTATTTGCTGACCGATATGCATTAATTTGTTTTAGCTAAATAAAATCGGGTGGTATTCGTTATTTGCGGCTCTTCAACTCGTTCCATTTTCTATCATTTTTCAATTATTTAGTATAGCTTATTTTAAAATATTTTGCTTTGTTATTTTTTCATTATGAGTTATCAAGTAGTTTAATTAGAGCTTGTGAATGATATAGTGATTTGGGAATTAAGTGTGTGATTTGTAAAAACAAGGTTTAATTAATAAATCACATTATTTGATATTTAGATTTCAATTGAATGGTTTCAAAAGGCAAAAGCCGGGAGAGCAAATAGTCAAACTATTCATCTATTAATATTTATTTTTTTGAGAGATTTTTTCAAAAATAACCAAACATTGTGAGATAATTATTTTTTTCTAAGAGATTATTTGTTATTACCTTAATTCACCACTTAAGGAACTTTTATCGTCACTTAGCATGCATATTTGTCATTTATATCTTGAGATCAATTTAGGTTAATCTTTGTAGTTTAAATCTTAGAATTAATACTAGTTTAATTTTTAGTATAAAAATAGTTTAAAACCAAAACCAAAAACTTGAATGACAATTAAGCTGATTTACAACTTGAACGTAGATTTTCATTCACCTCTCACCGAGGAAAACGATACCCGTGTTGATTACTTATTATTCTTTCCTAAGAATAATTTGTATGATACTTTGCTTACGTATACGTATATGTTATATATATATATATATTATATTTGAGGGTTTATTTGATTAAACGCGTTGTGAAAACGACCTTTATCACCATTTCAATCCCCAAATAGTCACCAAAACGTTATGCATAGTTGGACCACCATTGTTTAAAGTATGTATTGCCACTTTATTCAAGGAAACGTAAATATTCATGTGTGTATAAAACATGATACAGATTACTCTAAGTTCATGAAAAACTGCGACGTAGACTTACTATGTATGCACTTTATTAAAGGCCAGTAAGAGTTCATGAGTATGTAGTTGTTAGCCCTGTAGACACCAATCCTTCGTTATTGATCAAAAAATTATGATTCTTAATGTTTTAGAATCCTAAACATATGTAATATTTGAGAAAAATAACAAATCTTTTATATCAGAAGTGGTTTGTAATAAGTTTTTATAAAATTTCTTTTATAAATGCTTTTATTATCGTATAACTTGCAAATGCCGTATCTACTTCGTTATAAATTGGATTTTCGAGTTCCTTACATATTTGGAATACTCATGAGATGTAGTATTCTATAAAAATATAAAATAAATATGTTATATTTCGAGTTGAACAGAAACATTTGAGATTTTGGTTAAAAATATGTTTAAACTTGTTTTTGTAACTTTTTAGTTTAGTAACTTTGTTACAAATCCTTTACTACCATATATCACATGTCTTACATACTTAAGGTCCTTAGTCCATGATTTGTCCAAATATTGTCCAAGATAACAAGATCAACAAGTCCTTATATCATTTTTACTTATAAACTTATTAAGTCTCTTTGTAAACCACTAGTTTATATATATACTTTTTATACATAAACCATAATGGTACAATACTTATACTTCCATTACCACATGATATTAACATCCATATAACATATGTAAAAGTGTACCAAATCGTAACCAAGTGTAAAAATCCATTTTACAAGTTAATAAGTTTCCTAGATGGTGATTTACTACATAGACATTATATACACATAAAATCACAAATGTAAGGAGTGTAGGGTTTTTAGATGACCTTAAAATGAAGTATGATGAAGAGTAACAAGATATAAACCCTAGTTTAGCAATCAAACCCAAGCTTCCAAGACTTAGAAAACCCTAATTTGCCATGAAACCCTAATCTTGCATTTTTTTGCTTAAACCTTTTAAATGCTTAACCAACCCTTCAATACACCCTAGAATGTCTTAGGTATGATGTGAGAACACTTGTGTATTTGGTAAAATAAATTGTATAGATTGTGTATGGGTGTTTGTTTCTTGCCGTGGCTAAGAGAGGAGAAACAAGAGAGGTTTTGTTGGTTTTTAGTTAAGTAAATGTATGTGTGTTTTATCTCTTCTAGTATGCTAGTATATATATGCCAAGGACTAGTCAAGACCACTTGTAGCAAGACCAAGACCAAGGGAAACATGGGGAGGGGTTTAAGGAAGGTCTTTGGTCAATTCTATAGTCATTGTATTTTGGTTTATATGAATTTTGTGGTTGTACACAGACTTTAGCTAGTAAAATGTGAGATTTGGTCCCTAAAATGGGAAGCATCCACGAAATTATAGGAGGGGGAATGAATAGTGGTGTCTTTGATCTTTTGTGGTTAAAATACTTTGTAATACTTCGAAGTTCTTAAGGTGATGTTTAAAAATAAAGTGTATTACTTGAAATGTGTATTGTTTCTAGTTGGTTTTCTATATGTGTTAATTTTTAGTCTTATGTGGTGAACATGGATGATGTTTTATAAAACTTTGAGTATTAGATATAATAATGGATATTTGTTGAAGCGTAGATAAATTTTGGTGGTTTTGTGAATGCCTAAATGTATTTTATGCGAAACGTAAAAAAAAAACAAAAAAAAAAAAAAAAAAAAATAAAAAAAAAAAACCTATACGTAAACCATAAAATTAAAATGTGCAAAGTTAGTATAATTTTCCTCTAAATATTATGTTTAAACACTTGTTTGACGTAAACTTTTAATTGTTTGATGTCCGTTTACGTTGAATGTTGATTTTTAGTTTACGCGATTTAGCTAAACGTTGGAAATTTAAAGTGAACGCGTAAAGTTTAAACTAAATAATTGGGATGTTTCATAGATTGTAAAATGGTGTGAAAATGTGAGTTGTTACAGATCTCCCCATGTTAATAAGAATTACGTCCCGCAATTCAGTCGAGTTGCCTTCGGAAATGTGTTGATGAAGAGGTGTAATATGCTCATCTTTTCTCTAATACGTGCTAAGTCAATTTGCTATCTTAATGTAGAATTTCATTTGTAAGGGTCTCAATACCTTGATGACGTTTAACTTGCCGGCAGGTTATCCTAGGGTGACTAATGATACGCCTTGATCTTTTTGGCTTAAGATTTGGTGTAAGATGATGTCGACTTTATTACAAGATGGTGTAAGAGTTTACTTAGTTATCATGATTATTAGTTGGGTTCCTCGTGATAAATGCGTTTAGGATGCGCACACGACTTTGGATATAAATAAAAAAATTGTTTTCTGACAAGAATAGTTTTAGGGTGGACTACTCTCAGCATGGCATGGTCCTTCTGAATTATACTAGGTCTAGATCAATTTATGTATATTTGAGGACTAACGATGCAATGCTCATTTTCATCAAAATAATGTTATGATTTCATGATATTTGAGAGAGTGACTTGTATAACTAAAATAGAGAATTAAAGTAAAATTGGTGAAGTTTTCATAACACGATAATCTGATAGATAGCGGGTTTCATTGTTTGTTCCCTCACGATACTACTTGGTTTTCTTGATACTACTAACTTCTAATACAAGATCAATACATAAATCCTAAAACAGGTGTCTATGAGTGAGTCAGAGCTGACTGGTCATTTAACTCCTGGTAGCTTTCTGAGAAGTTCTCTTGTCCTGTCACTGTGACTTGATAAGGCAACTCGTCGCTCCATCTCTATACGAAGCCTTTTCTCCTGGCTACGAGTAACCGTATCGATAGCCTCCATGGTCTTAATCCTACTGCGCATAGAAGCATTCTCCGCCTCGGCCATACCCATCCTGAATCTCAAGGCACTTATCTCCTCATTGATGGGCACCCCTTGCAAATGCTCATGGATGCCTCGGATAGCCTCCTCATGACGGGCTAGTGTCGCAACAATAGTCACTGCAAGAAAAGCAACTGCAGCGACGGGTACTGGGTGGATAAATATCCACACCATGTCATCGCATCTCCAAAAATTTCCTCACAGGAATCAGTAGAGTACGGGAATAGTGGGTGCATCCTGAACCTGCACGAGCAAAGTTTATATATAAGTCGTCTTTATATGAAACCATGCAGATGCGGGTCGTGTGGCTGATAAACGTGATGTAAGCTGGTGTTATGGTAAAAATGATTGTGACTTTTGCACTTGAATGGGATTGTGACGTGGTCAAATGAAATGCTCATTGGCATAATTGGATGATGGTATCTATAAGGTAAAATTAATGTTTGATGATGTTTAGGACCTACGAGCTTATATCACTACCTTGCCTTAAGAAATGTTCTAGTATTTATATAAATAACCCTTATATAAATAATTATAGAGTATGTGTGAAAGAATGTAAGCACATCTATGTATATATCTATGTAAGACCCTCATAGTAATCTACGTACTATTATATGAATACGTATATGAATCATGTAAGCATCTAGTATGAACAACTAATGCAACAAACAATGTGTGTATGTCCCGTAAAAACACTTTCAAAAATATGATCGTTGAAAGTGGTTATAGTCAACGGTAAGTATGTAACCTAGTTCTCTATAAACCTTGGCTCTATTACCAATCTGTAAAACCCAATTGGGTCGCAACGGAATAAGATCCGGGAGCATTTACTTTCATAATACCATTGGCTCAAGTCATGAGGAATCGACCTCTAACTATGTCGTTTGAAAAGAAATCTTGAATTATTTAGACTCCAATGCACATCACATAAGCCAAGCATCTAATTCACCTGAGAAAAACATGCTTAAAAAGTGTCAACATAAAGTTGGCGAGTTCATAGGTTTTTGTATGTATAAACGTTGAACCAAAGTTTTGTAAGGTATGTATGACCGTTTCAATCCTTAAATGTTCCCCAAAATGTATGTATAAATGTTAGAAATCAAAGAGTTGTAAAGTATGCATGACCATTTCAATCCCCAAATAGTCACCAAAACGTTATGTATAGTTGGACCACCATTGTTCAAAGTATGTTATTACCCACTTTATTTCAAGGCAAAGTAAATTTTCATTTGTGTATAAAAAATGATTACGTTACTCGAAGTTCATGAAACCTGCGACGTAGACTTAATATTTTTGGGGTATGCCACTTTATGCAGGCTCAGTAAGAGTTCATGAGTATGTAGTGTTGGCCCCTGTAGACACCAATCAGTCGTGCTCCGACATGTATACGTTCGTTTCCGTGATAGCTAAACTCACCCGAACGGGGGATTGTCAATCCTGAATAATGTGATCTTATTTTATAACATTCGCGCTACTCTCAAGTAATTAACAGTTCATGCAACGAAGCTAATCGTAATCATTGAGGTGAAAAAAAAAAAAAATAGGTCAAGGGGGGTATTGTTGGTTTTTAGGTCCAAAATTTATCCCCATGTATTGTATCTCATGTAGATTGTAAAAATGCGTCTGTTAATCATATGTAACGAGTTGTAAAATGAACACTGTAATGAGTTTAAATCTAACCATGTAAATGAATATGTTCGTAAACAAGCATGTTTCTCACCTAAAATTTATGTAAAACAAGTAAAACAGGGGGATATTAAACTCACCTCGACGTGAATGGAATCAACAAAGTATCTCAGAAAATGCGTCATGATAATGACCGAATGCAACCTAATTAAATATAGGTCGTATAAGTACTAAGTACTTTGAATATCTAATACCGCATATAATTCTATATCACTACATCACCATCTAATTGTATTTGTAAAATAATGTTTATAAATAACACTTTAGTAAAAATGGCGTAACTTTCCCGTTTTAAGTCCGTTTTATACATTTCTTACGTCCACACTTTTGTATTAGAAAGATATATCAAAATATTATATTTTCATATTTTGAGTCCTCTTGTGAACAGTACTTTTTACTGTTCATGGACTTTTATAAATTTAGTTATCGTAAACTCGTAAATGTCGCATCTTATTCGTTTGAACTCCGATTTTAGTGATTCTTTCGAGCACGTCTTCATAATTAAAAGTTCTATCTATTTATGATGTTTCCAAAAATAAAAATACCTGATGTGAACAGTAACTTTTATAAAAGTATTTATTATTGTAAACTTGCGAAATTCATTACTCCTTCGTTATTGATCCAAAAATTATGATTCAAAATGTTTTAGAATCCTTAAAATATGTACTATTTGAGAAAAATAACAAATCTTTTATATCAGAAGTGGTTTGTAATAAGTTTTTATAAAATTTCTTTTATAAACTCGTTTATTATCGTAAAACTTGCAAATGGCGTGTCTCCTTCGTTATAAATTGGTTTTTCGAGTTTCTTACCTTTTTGGAATCCTCATGAGATGTAGTATTTTATAAAAACATAAAATAAATACTTTATATTTTGAATTAAAACATAAACATTTGAGATTTTTGTTAAAAATATGTTTAAACTTGTTTTTGTAACTTTTTAGTTTAGTAACTTTGTTACAAGTCCTCTACTACACCATATATTACATGTCTTACATACTTAAGGTCATAGTCTATGATTTGTTCAAATATTGTCCAAGATAACCGGATCAACAAGTCCTTATATCACTTTTACTTATAAACTTATTAACTAACTTTTGAAACCACTAGTTTATATATATACTTTTTATACATAAACCACACTTGTACAATACTTATACTTCCATTCCCACATGATATTAACATCCTATAGAATATGTAAAGTATACCAAATCATAATAAGTGTAAAATCCATTTTACAATTTAATAAGTTTCCTGATGGTGATTTATACATAGACCATTATATACACATAAATCACAAATGTAAGGAGTGTAGGGTTTTTAGATGACCTTAAAATAAAGTATGATGAAGAGTAACAAGATCTAAACCCTAGTTTAGCAATCAAACCCAAGCTTCCAAGACTTAGAAAACCCTAATTTGACATGAAACCATAATCTTGCATTTTCTTGCTTAAACCTTTTAAATGCTTAACCAACCCTTCAATATATCTTCGAATGTCTTAGGTATGATGTGAGAACACTTGTATATTTGGTAAAATAAATTATATGGATTGTGTATAGGTGTTTGTTTCTTGCCATGGCTAAGAGAGGAGAAACAAGAGAGGTTTTGTTGGTTTTTAGTTAAGTAAATGTATATGTGTTTTATCTCTTTATGAGTATGCTAGTATATATATGCCAAGGACTAGTCAAGACCACTTGTAGCAAGACCAAGACCAAGGGAAACATGAGGAGGGGTTTAAGGAAGGTCTTTGGTCAATTCTACTAGTCATGTACTTATGGTTAATAAGTTTGAGGTTTATTCAAGACTTTTAGCTAGTAAACATGTGAGCTTTGGTCCCCTAAATGGCGAAGCATCCACGAAATATAGGAGGGGGAATGAACTAGTTGGTGTCTTTGATCTTTTGTGGTAAAATACTTGTAATACTTGAAGTTCTTAAGGTGTAGTTTAAATATAAAGTGTATACTTGAAATGTGTATGTTCTAGTTGGTTTCTATATGTGTAAATTCGGCTAATGTGATGAACATAGGTGAAGTTTTATAAAACTTTGAGTATTGGTTATAATAATGGGTATTGATTTAGGAGATAAATTTTGGTGTTCGTGAATCGCTAAATGTATTTTATCATGAAACATAAACCCTTTACGTATCCAATATAAAAAAAAATATGAAAAGTTAATAATTATCCTCTAAATAATTATATAACACTTGCTTGACGTAAACTTTTAATTGTTTGATGCCCGTTTACGTTGAATGGTGATTTTTAGTTTACTCGATTTAGCTAAACGTTAGAAATTTAAAGTGAACGCATAAAAGTTTAAAATAAATATTTGGATGTTCATTGATGTAAAAAGGTGTGAAAATGTGAGTTGTTACAACCATTGTATCACCCACAATATCTTGGAAAAGTTTTAGAAACCATTGTGTAACTCACCAACGTCTTGAAGTGTTTTAGAGGGGTCCATTGGGTCAACATAATGTCTTGGAAGAGTTTTAGAGACTATTATGCAACTCACAATGTCTTGGAAGAGTTTTAGTATTGATTTAGAAATCATTACAGTGAATGAGCATGTATGAAAGTTTATTGATTATGCACGTGAAAGACTTATGTTATAAGAAAGTTGGTGAGTTCATAGATTTAAGTAAAGTATTTACGAGAAACCAAAAGTGTTTAGTAACTACTTCTTCACTAACAGTATCATGAAAAGTGTTTTGTGACTACTTCTTCACTCATAGTATAATGAAAGTGTTTTGTGACTACTGCTTCACTCACAGTATCATGAAAAGTGTTTAACAACTACTGCTTTACTCAAAATATCATGAAAAATGTTTTGTGACTACTGCTTCACTCATAGTATCATGAAAAGTGTTATGTGAGTACTGCTTCACTCACAATATCATGAAAAGCTTTTTGTGACTACTGCTTCACTCACAGTATCATGAAAAGTGTTATGTGACTACTGCTTCACTCATAATATCATGAAAAATGTTTTGTGACTACTGCTTCACTCACAATATCATGAAAAGTGTTTTACGACTACTACTTCACTCACAATATTTTGAAAAGTTTTTGTGACTACTGATTCACTCACAGTATCATGAAAAGTGTTATGTAACTACTGCTTCACTCACAGTATCATGAAAAGTGTTTTCATGTAACGACATTCAATAAAAGTGGTGTGGACCACAAGATTTCAAGTGTGTATGACATATAACACATACAATGCCGAGTTTGTAAATGAGCAGGTAAACAAGTTTATAACCAGGCAAGAAAACATGTTTGTAGACGAGCATGTATTATCCCCCAAAAATAGTTTAAAACAAGTAAAATAGGGGCTATGAGACTCACCTTAAGTAAAGTAGTGACTCGAGAAAAATAATCACACATATAACATGCAACGAATCCTAACCACAACTATAACAACACAAGAATTTTCATCAAATACAATACCTATTTTTCTATTATCATAATTGTACGGGGAAATTTTTCGCTTTATTGCATTAGTTGTATTGTCAATTATTCAGGTAACTTACATAAACTTAAAGTAGTCGGGCTCACACAGACCTATCTATGGCCATCCTGTTTCATTATGTGTCAAGCAAACATCATAACATGTCAAGTCAATATCATCATATCCTTATTACAAAGTACATTATTCCTATAATGTACCATTCGCAATGTTATATCAAAACGGGCTTTAAACCGTTATCGTATACCTCTAAACCCTAAATTCCATGAAGGGTTAATATCTAAAGTGAATGTACAAGCTACTAAAGCATATATACAAGTAATATAACATCTCATTTGAAATATAAACTCCTCCAAGTCAAGTACATGTTTTCAAAGCACAATGTACAAGTCATTAAGCATGACATCCAAAATAGCCGTTTTACCTCCGTTTTCATTCTAGTTCTTTTTTTATTTTTCACAACCATTCTTTGTCGAAGCTTCTACATCAATATAGAATGTGTAAACCCTAATTATTCTATTCATAAGATTTCATACATCTTTTTACACTCAAAACCCTAATTCAAAACCCTAAATCCTAAAACCGAGCTAGTTTCTAAACCATGACCTATTTCTCGATATTTATACATCATAAACCCAAACCAACTCTCAAATAAGTTGTAATAACTTAATTTAAAACATTATCAATCATGTTCAATCATCATTCCATCATCATTTCAACAATTTACAAGATACAACTAAAAAACCCTATAATGAACCCTAAATGGATCATATGACCCGTTTTACTGTTTCACCTTATTTTATATCCACACCATCTAAGTATTTTTTGTATAACACTTATTTAATCCTTATAAACATTATATATCATTAAATTGGCAATATACATGAATTAGAAGCTTGAAAACCCTAATAACCCATTACGTGCCCTAAAATGGAACCCGCGGCTTATTTGTTCATTTCAACCCATTTTAACCCTAACCACTTACCAACTCTTGATTATAATCCTTAATATATGTCATAACATCAGTAACTAAACATTTCTAACCAAGAACACACGAATTATAAGCTTGAAAAACCAAAGAAAACCCTAACCGAACCATTACATGACCCGCGACCCAATTCCTTCAAATTTGGACCTATTTAATCACCACCCATGTGCAAGAACCTCCATGACTAGCTGCTAGGCACTCATAATTAGCTTACCCACCTGCTTAAACCTTCACATGGACAGAATCAAAGCCACATCTCCTCCCTTTTAACCACAACAGCCGCGACAAGCTTCTAGGCCATCCGACACTTCACTCTATTATTCTAGCTTGTATAACTCACCACTTAGACCTCCCACATCAATAGATAGATGGTCACTGTCCACATCGACCTTGAAGGCTTGGCTTGCACTCTTGGTGATTTCAAGTATAATTAGGACCTTAATCCTTCATTCCAACTCGCACCCACCGTCCTCTTTCTATAACCTAAGTGAGCAACTATTCTCTGCTCCATATGATCCTAGGATCATCTAAGAATATCAAGCAAGTGAAGCAAAAGAAACCGAGAAAAGAAGCCCGGGAGTCGTTTATTATAGCGTTATGAAGCTAAGTCCCATTTTGTCCGTTTTCAAGCTATAAGCTCAAACCCAGGTTCTGGATGTTCCACTTCTGCTCCTATACCCTTATGATGTTCATATAATCTAAATAATCTCTTGTTAGTTTCATAACTTCAATTCATGCCTCATTTTGTTTTTATCCAAAACCGTACACCGAAACCTCTATTTTATGTTTTTCTTAAAACTAAATGTTTATAATGTTAATGTTGTTATAATATATACCAAACATGCTTAATAAAGTTAAAATAACACTTTATTGATTGTTGAAGGAATTTGAACTTAAAAACCCGCGCGTTTACATTTTGAAACCTAATTTGATCCCGTTTTGGCTTCGTAGCTAACGAATCGTTATTTTAAATTGCGTTACTGTTTAAAATTCATATTTTAGTTTATTATAACTTATAAATGTCCTATTGAAATGTTAAAATAAGCTTTGCATGGCAATTTGGACATGGTTTTGTAAACATTATCCATGCAAAATGGTATATAATCGTAACTTTCTGAAATTAATACTAAAAGGGCTGATATGTCATTTTTATCAAAGTATAAACTATAAGGGTCTTTATGTCACTTTTCAAAGTACAAGGTTTATTGGTATATTCTTTAACTTGAGGACAACTGTAATAATGCAAACTCCAAGGGTATATTTTGCCACTTTTCAATCAAGGGTCTAAAATGTAACATTTTAAAAAAGTATAAAAACACATTTAAAACCTTACCAGACATAATTTTAATTAACGCTATGACTGTGCTTAAACATTCCAGATATTGAATAAAACAAATAAAAACGATTATATGTAGCACTAATACTGGGAGCTTCATATTAAGAGGTTTCATCTTGGTATTACGTTCTGTCTGGAGTTCATGGTTTACGATTTAAAGTACCCTAGCTCCTCAAACGTTTACTGAATGACTTCTGAATTATGATGGCCCGAACGGTGATACAATAATTCCAAACTCTTCAATCAAACTCATAAATCTTAGAACCAAAGTTCTAGAGTACAATCTTCCTAAGACTTGACATATTTACTCAGGTTGCGTGACGTGGCTGTTTACTATCATTTTGCTATATCAACCTTCCCCGGTTAAGATTGTGATAAGGTCGTCAGCTTTCATTTTGGAATATTTATTATAACTACCTATCAGGTGAAGTTCATAGCCTCGCCTTTACTTATTTACATGTTTTATAAACCCGCGAGGGGGATACATGCTTAATTATTTTTAATATACACAAGTACTTAAAACTGATATTATGAGTTCATAGCCTCGCTTTTACTTATTTCTGTGTATAAACCCGCGAGGGGCGATAATGCTCATTGTTTTTATATACCAAGAAAAAAATACTTAAAACCGATATTGTGAGTTCATAACCTCGCCTTTACTTATTTACCATGATTTATAAACCGCGAGGGGATTACATGCATGTACAAAACTCTTTTATATACTCATAAAAATGTGATTGCTCTTCAAAGACTTAATGAGTCATAGCCTCCACTCTTACTTCTTTAATGATCTCATAAACATCGTAGGGGGATTCATGCCTATAATTTACGATGACAAGTGCTTTCCCAGACTTATATGCCTAACAGTACTACCATTACAATGTTGTCTAAGTTACTTTATGCAAAAGTCCTCATTATCATGGACCATTAATTACTCTTCGGAGTGAACGCAAATATTGTGGATAGATCTATCGGATTGACAAATCCTGTTGTGTTAGTCGGATAGGTAACCAAACATACTATATTTGAATTTCATAGGTATATGGCATACATACACCGAGGGCATTATCTTATACTATATCTATATATATAATATTATTTATGTATATATTATATTATATTATATATATATATATATTATTATATATATATATTATATATATATCACATCATTTGGGTATATAATATACACTAGTCAGTTTGTGTGACATGTGCTTAGACCAGACTATACTATACAGACAAGGAACATGACATATACCAAAATAGACCAAACAAGACTATAAAGCTGTAATACATGTACTATGATAATTGTATTCGTTGCAATTATTACTAATACGGTGTATATATAACATTACCATTTTTCTGTAATAATTGTGTTTATACAAATTTTACCACATATGAATTGTTTCAACTATTTAATATTCAAACTATGAATTTCACTCAACCTTTTATGTTGATCTTTTTAGATGTTTATTAAAGTTATTTAGAAAATATACGGCACGGAGTGGCATGGACTCGAAGATGGCTAAAACTTGTTATCATTCACATTGTATGTAACTAGATTTTGGGACCTGCCTTTGTAAAACTCTGATTTGAAATGAATGATAACGTATCTTTTGAACAAACGTCTCTTTTGGGTCGTTTTCTATGATTATGATTGTTGTTTCCATGAAGTAATACCCCAGATTAGCTTCCGCTGCTATATTGTAAAAATAGGGGTGTTACAGATTGGTATCAGCGCCATGGTTATAGAGAACAAGGTCAAAACCTTAACTATAACCATATTCTTTTTAGCCATCAAAGTCCTCCCGTGCACTACATTCCGGATCAGTATATAAAGATACATAAACATTTATACTATATGTATACCATAAATAACTTTCGTTATTACAACTAGGTTGTTAACAGAACGATGTTTCTCCCAACCACCTCTACATTCCAATATTGTGGATGCTTTTTCTCTATGAATTTCTTTAACTATACTTCGGGTCTTATCAGATTATTTCCCTGCTTCAGAGGGAGCAGTTCTGTTAACTCTTCGGAAAAACCTAAAGAAAATATGATCCACCGTATTTCATCTTTCTACAATAATTCCTTATTTAAAGGACGTAAAGCATTTTTGGCTAAAGAGTTACCTATTCACACAGATCGATTACTTCACCAGCTATTTTGACCTCCATCTCCGGTTATTTTCCACCTCACTACTCTTTGATCCCCGATATTCTTGTTCACTGAAGAACTATTACCACACTAAGAAGTAAATCATTCGCATCTTTTCCTCAATACGTTATCTAATTCATCTCGCGAAATCAAATTGTAATTTTGTGTCACCATCTTCAGGTTTATACTCCTACCCACTCAAGTATTTGAAATAGGAAAATGTCTATGTAAACTCGTTCATAAAGGATCTTTATCTTATTTGCTTTAACCATGTACTCATCAACTATTTTGAACTCTGTGTCGATCTCCCTTGATTGTTTTACCCTCCGTCTTCGAATACGAGTTTTAAAACACTCGTTTCATACTCATTAGAGCACCGGCATCGTCATGTCATCCACCACCTTGAAGATTTTGTGAGTACGCGTATTGTCAGGATGTACACCGACAAGCCGAGAATTTAACAAGCTAACCGTTACCCGTTATCTAGTATAGACGACCTTTTCGATCCACTACGAGGATGTAGCGTCTACTCAAAAATCGACCTAAGGACTAGCTACTACCAACTGAAAGTTCATGAGAAGAACTACACGACACACGACCTAGAATTTGGAGAAATAGTACTTACTCTCAAGATTTGGGAACACTACCGATATGACATGAGTATGAACTCGAACCCCATAAATCGCCGGGAATCCATTAAAAAGATCTCGAAACTCGATCGTGTCTTACCACTCAGCAGAATCTTGAGACCTCACTTGAACTACCTTATCTCATTCTTAAGTTATATTACTTTTCCCGTGAGCTCCTCCCATTGGTTGACCTTTATTCTGGGGATATTGTTTCTCAAAATGTCCACTATCCGCATCCTATCACCGTTTGTCATAGTTATTGTTGCTGCGTATTATTATACTTTTGATTCACGACTCCATATGTTTGTGCTATGATTTTCAAATGAATAAAATGAATAAATATTTTAATAAAGATTTTTGATGAGTAAACGGACGTTTAAAAATGTTTTGAAAGGTTTATTAAGTGTCGAAAGTCTTTGAAAATATTCGTGGAGCTTATTAATATCAAAACGAAGGTTTAGAAATTTTCTAAAAATGATAAGTTATTGCCGTTGGTTGTTTTATTTTAAATATAACAAGTTTTTATATATATATTTAGCGAGCTACGGATTTTGGTTGGACGATAATGTTTCAATAGTTTCTTTTTGGAAATTTAGAAACGATTAAATTAGGGGATACTATTAACGCCTAGAAACTAACAACTTTCCCAAAATGGAAACTTTCTATAAATAATAATTTTCGTAAGAACGTCGTAACATCTTCATAAACTTAATAAGCTCGTAAAAACATATTTTTGTTGACTAAACTAAAGCAAAAACATATATGGTTGTCTAGTTCCTAGTTAAACGTTGTGTGCTACGTTCCGTTATTATTATTATTTCTCGTTCTACGGCGCATCTATTTATTAGGTCGCTGCAGATAGAGCTGTTCGATTATACTTTATTCGCATGCGTTGGCTCGTGAGGTTGAGTCATGATTCATCCTCGTACTTTCTAAGTAAGTTGAATACTTACATTCATTAGCCTCGTCCGATATTAATCGTCGAACCGTACAGACATCATAAACTAGACTCTGCCCTTAAACGTTTAAACTCTTGTACATACATACTCACACGCCCACACTTTCTCCTTTGATGTTTTCACTATCAATAGACTTCCTTTATAACGCGTTTATATCAACCACAAAACTTGTAATGATATTTTTTCTAAAATACTCATTCAAATGGATTATATATCCTGGTCAAATTCAAAGAGAAAAATTTGGAAACCAACAGGAAAGGTGTTTACCAATATTGGATATATCTGGAGACCTACTGGTCGGACCTTCACTATAGTAGGAAATGCGTGCCCTTTAACTAGGATTACCACAACTACTGAAGTCCCCCTTAGGAAATCATCTGCTCTAGATAATAAAACACCTAAACCTGTCGTCACATTGGTTTACTCAAGGAAACCTAGGAAGTCTAAAACTAGTGTTCCTGTTAACAATTATTGTAACTTCCGAGAATTTTTGAAATTTTGAATGACGATTTTAATCTTTGACTTTTCGAGTCTGACTTGACTTTTGACTTTTGGTCTTTTATTTTCACATAAAAGCGATTACCGCGTACCCGGCAATTTTTCGGAACATATTTAAAGGAGATATATGTTATTCCTAGGTTGATTTATCAAAAACGAGCAGCTAAATCACGTTTTCATTATTCGGACTCTAAAGCAATTTGATGTAAAACGACATTCCTGACAACTTTTTAGTTTTGACCGAGACCCGAAAACAGTCAGAAAGTGACTGAAATGCCCTCGCAAGATTTAGAAACGAGAAAATAATTATGTTATATTTAATTAACACTTTTTATTAAATGAAAATATTTAATAAATTAGTCATTATTTTATTCGAAAACGTTTGTTGATAACGCGAATATATGAGTTAGAAATATATTTTTATTTTTATTTCGGACGAGACGTAACCGGTTCACCAAATGAATAACGAACATTTTTATAAATGTTATAAAAATATTTATGAAATATTATCAAATAAATACTCGTTTTTATCGGAAAAATGATTTAGAAAACAATGGCTAGTTCAAACGAGTCCCGAACCGATAGTTATAAAAACTATATTAAAAAGTTACATTTTTAACCCTAAACTATTATTCACTTTACAATTTCATATTAAACTTTTATATATAAATAAAAGTTTATACAATTTTATTCATTTTTAACAAAAACATAACACACATCTTCATCACTTCTCTCTCCCCCATTTCCGGCAGCCACCACTGCCCCACCTCCGGCCACCGTCGGCCGTCGCCGGAAAAGTTTTCCGGTGAGTTTTTCCGGCCAAGTCCCAAATCTTCTCCTCATCATCCGATCTATACGATCCACTATACCACTCTCCTCCACGCGCCCTCCCCACCACCACCACCCACACACCGCCGCTGCCGTCACCACCCCGACCCCATCCCCATCGATGACCACCATTCAACCGTCACCACCAACATATCACCATCGTCACAGCCACCCAATTAGGGTGCGTGTGGTTTTCAGCCGCACCGTAGGGTGCGTTGGGTTTAATATAAGCCCCAAAAAAAGGGGTGCGTCTGGTTTGTAGAATTTGCACCCGAGGGGTGCGTTTGGTTTTGTTCATACCAAGAAAAAGGTGCGCGTGGTTTATTAAAAATAGACTAGGGTGTGTCCGGTGTGGTTTTAAGCACCCATTCAGGGTGCGTTTGATGTTGTAAAACCCCACGAGGGGTGTTTGTTTGTTCGGTGACAGAAAGCCGCAAGGGGGGGGGGTGTTCGGGTTGGGTTAAAATCACCAACAAAGGGTGCGTTTGTTCGGGTCAGCCACCATATGGGTGCGTTTGGCAGCCCCACACCACGAGGGTGTGTTTGTTGCGAGTTATTCACCAATGAGGGTCCGTTTGGTTTTGTATTTCATTAACCTAGGGTACGTTTGGCTGTAAACAGTCGCTTAAGGGCGCGTTTGGCTGTGTATATAACAAAAAGGGGTGCGTTTGATATGACAAACAGCAGATGAGCGTGTTTGGTTTAATTGTTATAACAAGATTAGGGGTGTTTGTGTTGCGGTTTGACTGATTAGGGGCGTTTGGTTGTGGTAATC